>OZ005662.1:1726935-1986935 GCA_963930645.1 Salticus scenicus
GTGTCTATACTTTTGGGGTAGCACATTTTTATATCATTTAATGTACATTTTATAATTTCAAACATTTGATCATAATTCATATGTTTATATCAGCAAAACTGTTTTTATTTGTTGCTTATCTCACAAATTTTAATTGTACCTTTTTACTTTTTATGTTAATGCAAATTTTATTGATTGTCTAAACTTTTGGGAAATGGTGTACACATTGAAACGTTACTGCTTGCTTTATTTTATTCAGACAAATTATTATAAAAATAAATCATTTACCTTCACTTTAATGTCACCCGCACTTGCGTCGTATTTCGCGAGATGACAACAATATGATACAACCCTTCCAGCAAGGCTACTATATGCAAATAAGAAGAGCATGCGCAGACCGTTACTTGACGTCAAGGAAATTTTAAGCCAGTAATATGCTTGATTTGGCATGTGTAATTTTCCAAACTTGAAGTTGGTCTGATATATCCTTGAATTAGCAACTTTGCTCTGTCATGGTAAATTCACTTGAAAGCCAACCTTGGGCGCATTCGAAAGTATTTCCCGGTCACTTCCCGAGTTGGGAAATGACGTCACGCGGGAAGTTTGGGAAATTAGAACTACTATATAGGAGTCTTACGAAAAATGACCGAGATATAACTACTTCCGTACACATCTCATCTTCCCGGGAAACAAAAATATAAACAAACATGGGTCCTATATGGTAGTTCTAATTTCCCGAAACTCCCGCGTGACGTCATTTCCCAACTCGGGAAGTGATCGGGAAATACTTTCGAATGCGCCCCACGTTTCAAGGAAGTGTGCTGTGTGGGGTAGAATTATCGGCCGACTAGAATGCGGGCGTACTCAGATAAAAGTACCGGGGGAACTTGAAATCGCCCAAAGTGGCATCTCTAGGCTTTGGCATCGATTCCAAAATGATGGAAATGCCAGTTGAGTTACAGTACTCGTCAGCCCCGTGTTACAATGCCGAATGACGACCGGTATTTGACAGTAATTACAAAAAAGAACAGATAAAGCACAGCATCAGACCTATCTCATCAACTGTCTGCAGCCACGGATACCACATTTTTAAGGCGAACCGTGCATAGACGTTTGGGTGATATTGGTATATATGCTGGCAAGCATGTTAGATGTGTTCCGCTGGCGGCAATGCACTGTTGCCAGCGGTTAACTTAGAGTAGACAACATGCAATGTCGGCAGCAGCACAGTGGGCTTGTGTGATGTTTTCCGACGAGTCCAGGTTTAGATTTTAGTGTGATTCATGCCAGACATTCATGTGTAGAACGTCAGGTACCCGTTGCCACCACAACATAACTGAACGACACCGTTACTGTGGGGCAGGAGTGCTCGTTAGGGGGAGGGATCATATTGGACACCAGAACAGATCTGCATTTCAAATCGGAACCATAAGTGGCCATATTTATCGGGACATCATTCAGGAACAACATGTACGTTTGTTTAGGGGTGCCATGAGCCCAGAATTAGTATTTATGGATGACAATGCACGTCCTCACCGTGTAAACATTTTTCACGGATGCCTACAATCTGAAGCTATCACTCGCATGGAATGGCCAGCATTCTCACATGACTAGAATCCGATAGAGCATGTGTAGGACATGCTTTTCTGACGTGTTGCAGCCCGTCAACCACCTCCTACATGTGTACTGGAACTTCGGAGAACATTGCTTACTGAGTGCAGTAATCTTCCCCAAGATCAGATCAATAATTTAATAGTGAGCATTCCTAGACGTTGTAAGGACTGTATTTCATCACCTGGGAGGCATACAATGTATTAACCATCATACAAACTATGTAATGTTAAGATTTTGTAAGGGAGATATTTTTTGTAATTGCTTCAGGCAGCAAAAATTGTAGTGTTTATAAGTAGTATTCTACATAAACCACCTTTTTTGTTCTTGATCTTTTCTGTAATAAATGGGCTATATGAATAAGTCATTTTTGTTTTGTTTCTGAACCTTTATTTGCCGCAATTAGCATTATCCTTAATTTATGGACATGAGTGTAAATAGTAAACAAGAGATTTTAGTTATAATAAGCAAGACAATATAAAATAACTTTATTGCAGTTTATTCTTTGATGGCAAATTTAAATAGCATTTTAATAATTTTATATTCATATATATTGTTTAAAAGTGAACAAATAAATGGGAGAGGAAATAAAAATAAGTATAGCTAATACCAGTTTATGTGATTGTATATAAAATATAATCACAATTCTTACAGATTACGAACTATGAATGTCGATATTTGGATATCGAGTTTACCACATACTGCCAGGCCCCGACTTACGGCAGGGCATACGGGGCAAATGCCCTGGGCCCCCCTTCTCGAAGGGCCCCCCTACAGGCGAATACAGAAATTCTGCAACCTAAAGACCTCTTATGCCACTGCAAGGGGGCCCCCCAGAATAGGCTTGCCCCGGGGCTGCAGGTAGTCTAAGTCGGGCCCTGCATACTGCATTCTCAATATGTGTATACACTCTTGTTTAAGCAACAACCATGTAATAAGGTAATAAAAAAATTTAATAAATGCTTAGATTTCAATGAAGATTGAACCAAATAATATGTTTACAGCACACACACACTTGACTTTCATACAATATACTGCATCCAAAATATTGAAATTATACTTCATTAAATAATCGAAGTTTTATAGAAATCTCAAATTTAGCTTCAATGATATTCTATTTATTTTCAGTGTTCTATGATCTCAATACAAAGTATAAAACGATATAGAGTTATTTATAAAAGTAAACATTTGGATGATGATGCAAACGTAAAAATTGCTCATAGAAAAAACAATTTCCGATTAAAATTAATCCATCCGATATCTGTAAATAAATTTCCATTATCCCAAACTAAATAGTTCTTATTTGTCTCTAAAAGAAGTGATTTAATATCACATAAATACATATATAAAATGAAGGACTGATTAATTTAATTCTTCACAATAATTATTTCGCCATCTTTCACATTTGCAACTGCAAGTTGATTTACGAGAAGTGCAAAGCTCTTTCAGATTTGCAAGTGGGTTTGCTGTCAGTTTGCAAGCGACATGTTCCGTTTGTATTGAAACTTCCGTTGCAAGCGGCTTTGCAACCGGAAGTGTTTCATTTGTATGTACCCCATAATATAAAATAAATACATTTTTTTCCGTTTTAATAATACATTCTTTGTAACACTGAAAAATCACGACGATCTCTTCAGTTCAGCTACGAAATATCATAGCTGTCTTTGTTTAATATAAATTGTATTACATACATACGCACATTTCTGTCTTGAACAAAGACATACTTTAGCTTATGAATTTTAATACAAATAACAAAATTTTAAATATATACACTTCTGTCTTAAGTAATATTATGAAATGAAGCTACGCAATATCATAGCTGTCTTTAATATAAATTTTATTATAGACATACGCATATTTCTGCCTTGGACAAAGACATAGTTTAGCTTATGAATTTTAATACAGACACAAAATTTTATATATATATATACTTCTATCTTAAATAATATTGTTAATTGATGTAGACTAACAATTTCTGTATTCGTTTTAGGATAGAAATATTATTATTATTATTTTAATAGATACTTTTCTTTATAAGTGGCATTTAGTATTTATATGAGAAAGCCAAATAGTTAAATTAAATGAAGCTCTAAACTACATAAAATAAAAATATTTTTTCACCCAATCCTGTGTATTAGTATACTGCTTTGAATGAAACTTCTGTTTCATAAAAAAAAAAAAAAAAAAAAAAAAACTTTCTTTTATTGTAAATGAATGTATCAGTTTTATTAATATTACTTATTAACAAGTCAAAGAACTGCTATATTCTTTGAATAAGGTATTGCCAACATTATTGTTTCAAAATAATTGAATATTTATTTTAGTAACTATCAATTTATTCCTAAAATCAGGGGCTTATCTAGTCGAAAATTGGGACCATTTTGCTTCTCCTTCATGAGATTCAAATGTATAAAAGCAGCTCTATCTCAAAATTTCATTTTATAAAAATAAATCTTATTAGTATTATTTCTATTGATAGTCTATACTTAGTTCAATGAAATACTATTAACATGATATTAAACATTGTAGAGTGGCTAAAATGGGCTATGGCAGCCTTTCTTAGAACAACAAGATAAAGCACGGTGGCTTTCATTAACTGACGAGACCTGATGATGTGCTAGTAAATAAGCACGAAACATGTTGTCTAACCTTTTAAAATTCTTTTAAATATTTTTAACGTGCCTTTTACAGCGGATTTTACTCTTTTAAATAGTTATTTCGCACGTGGTTTTTAATTATTTAGTAAAATGGGAGATTTTACATGATAGTACCTTTTTCATAAATATACATAAAATAAAAAATAAAATAAAAAAATAAAATAAAATTGTCCTTTAAAAAAAAATAGACACCAAAAATTAATACCAGGATCCATCCCAAAAAATAAATATTATTCTTTATCTTCCGATAAATGGATATGCATAATTTCCAGTGTATCAATTTCTTCAAATTTCATTACCAATGAGATTTTTCTGTTTTTTGCATTTAATTGATCCTATAATCATGTATAAAACAATTGATAGGTAAAAGAAAATAATCGAATTTTCACATGAATTGAAAGTAGTTTAATATATTTTGCTAATTATGTATTTATTCTTTATGTAATGAATTAGTTATATAAATCTTAAAACAATTTCTTAAAAATGGGTCAATTTAAAATCTTCCTTTTATTTATTTATGCATTTTCAAATAAGCATTTTATTTATTATTATTATTAGTTATTTGTAAATCTTGACAAAACTTTTAATCCTTAGGAAGTGTAAAATAATAATGATGAAAAGATGTGCTACCCATATATTTTCATCACTAAATTTTGCTTTTTTATTTTATTTTATTTGTTTTAACCATAAACGAATATATGTAGTTTTCAATGTTTAACATTCTTAAAAATTCATTGTTAATGAGCCTTTTCTACTTTATATTAAATTTTCCGTGATGTTATTCAGAGTAACTAATGAAGATGAAGAGAAATAATTCTATTTGATTTAAGAATATTTGAAATAAAAGTTGTGATGCATCGCTTCTTTAGAATTTCATTATTATAGAAGTTTTCTAATATTACTGGTTCACTGAAATGTTCACATACGATGTATGGTAGAAAAACAAAAACAATATTTATTTTTCTTTATTTTTTTAGGAAACAATAAAAAAATGAAAAAAAAATTATTTACTGTATAAATATCAAATGACAAAATATAATAATTAATAATAGTTGCTAATAATTTATAAATAACAATAAATCGTTCTATATACAAAATGTAAAATTGTAATATTTAGATAAAGAAAAGCTAGTGATAGGCTGGTTCACTGTCATAATTAGATCGGTATCCTGCGACGGGGCATAATTATAGTCCACAATCTAAAAGAAAATAAGAAATTTACTTTCTCTTATCCTACATTACTGTATCAGGGTTGATAGTGATTTCATGAAAAATTACCTGAAATTTTAACGAATTTTTTTTTTTTTTTTTTTTTTTAAGCAACAAAAGCGTTGTCGCTTTGTTTGCTGTATTCATGCTTATTTCCTCAATTGACGAAGGGTCGTGTTTTCTTTCGACCTGAAGCAATTGTTGCCAGTTTTTGCATTTTATAATGTGTATTCAAAGATTTTTACTTATTACAAAGAACATATAATTTATTTCAGGGAGTATCTTCTCATTATGAAAGTATGAAAATTAATTAGATTTGTAGTACATCGACTGATTTACGGCAGGGAAATTAGTATTTCGGTATTGAAAATTAAATAACCGGATTCAGGTAAATTACCTGAACACAATCACGCCTGCTGTATACATATCACTTTAATGACAATTTGATAATGTTTAATTTAGCCTAACAACAATAAATTGTAGGTACCAGAATTTTCGCCAATAGGCATAAGTATTTGAATACTTTTGTATGTCTCTTTTACATAAATACTTTGTCTAGATATTTACATTGCTAATTTTTGACTTCTTTTAAAAATTTGCTCTTGAGTTATGCTGATAACACTCTCATATATAGACACAGACCAATTGAATGCTATAAATATTATTTTCAGTTTCAGGGAACCTCAAAATGTGTAAATAGAGAAAAACTAATTTTCGAAAATGTTTGATACAAAATAAATTATTTCTCTATCATATAAGTTAGAATAGATTATAATAATAATGATGGTAATATACATTTGTTTAAATATAGTTTTATATCTATGTAGTTTAGAGTATAATTTATAACATATCATTCAATTGTCTAATCAATTAAATTATATTTTCTATTTTAAACTCTCATTAAAAAAAAAATGTTAGAATATTAAAGTTATATATATATAAAATATTACTACAAAATAAAAGCTAAATTTTTAATTCCATAGACCGATTTATTCACATGCAACAGGTATTTTTAACTATATAAAAACCAATTTAATTTTTAATGCAACGAAATTTTTGTGGTATTGTTATTATTCATGAAATAAGTATTAATTTTTTAAAGCGATATTAGTAAGTTCTACTTAATATTATTACAAATGAAAGTTACATTTTAAATTTAATTTCATTTGTGTGCTACTTAAAAAAATACTGCTTATATTTTCTAATATTAATCTTTTTTTTTTTTTTTTTTTTTTTTTTTTTTTTGCTAATAACTTAATGTTTAATTATAAATGTCACACTGTTATGAATGTTTAATACTTCTTAAATAATGTTTAATACATATATTGTAAAAATACCATATATGGAATTAATATTTGTTATCAAACATATTTATATCAAAACAATTGTTCTATTTATTTACTATGCAATTATACAATAATTATATTTCGGCTAAATGTAATTTTATAATTCAAACTGTTATTCGATACAATATTCTACTCATAATCTTATGATTTTATAATAAGGAAAGATAACATTTATTATCAGAAGCATACAGTGGCGGATCTAATGGGGGGGTAGAGAGCTGCCCCCCCCTTCCCAAAAGCACTGACATTCACAACTGAATGTTACAATTGTAAATTTCTCATTGATCTGGAACAATATCTTGAAAACTCTTAGCCCCCCCTCCTTCCAAAAAAAAAAAAAAAGTTAAGTTCTCTATCCGCCACTGGAAGCATATAGAAATAAAACAGAATAGTAAAAAAATAAATAAAATAAAATAAAAAAATAAGTATACATACAAATAAACGGTATATTTATTTTTTCATGAGTAAAAATTATTATTATTATTACATTTTCCTCTGGGTAAATTTTATAACTATTACTCTAAATTATATTTAGTTAAAAAATTATTTGCTTTTCAATATTAAAAGGAACACAACCAAAAATTATTTCCGTAAATACACCCAAAATAATTCCATTGAAGAAATTCAAAGTAAACGAAAGTGATGTTGCATTTGCTAGAACTATTTAAATTTTTAATTTTAATTTATAAGACAAATAAAACTAGTGTTTTTAAGCCTTTAGAATAATAGTTCTAAACTTAATTTCAAACGCTCGATAACAAACGATGCATTATGCAGACTGATATCATGAATCTTTTAAACACAAATTCAACTTTTAACTAAATAAAATTGTTTGATGAACACTTTATAAAGAGTAATAAATATGACTCACCAGATAAGGAGGTATCCATTATTTATAAAAAAAAAAAAATAAATTTTTAAAATATGCATGAAGAACACGTGTGCACGTATGATAACACAATTCGAATTTAATGGTGAACTAGTACTTTTTACTCTAAAGACGCTGAGGACTGCTTTTCCAAGGTCATTTAACCGGACTACTGTCCACAGATGTTTTTCGAGTACCCAAGCCTGTATTTTTCGTTAGCCATGTCAAAAGCGCGGGGACATTCTATCCATGTTCTATCCATCGATATGACAATAATGGGAGATTGCAATGTTAATGCAACATCGCTGGGACTAAGTGTGCTATATGGGATCCAGCTATGTATTGCAGTTGAGGTTATCGTTATAGCCTCCCTATGTTTGTTTTAACTTATTTAAGATATACACTGTAATTTTCTTCTCTATAAGCTCATTTGATAGCCTTATATGAATAACAGAGTCGTGAATTCTTTTCAAACTGTTTCTCTTTTGAACGTTTACATTTCATATATTAACCGATATTGGATACTCTTATGCTACTTGCCAAATAGGATTTTTTGTTACGAATGCAGCGCACCCGTTCTTTACATTTCTAAGACTTTTTTTAAGTTAATGTATTTGTATTCAATAGACAGTTTTTTTTCCCTCATAGCGCATAATGGCAAGAAAAGTAACACAAATTAAAAATGCAGCATTTGTGAAAAATCAACTTAAAGATAACGATAACGTATTGAATAGATGAAAACTGACAAAACTGCTTCTGGAGTGGATAATTTTCGATATGGAGATGTAAAGTTCCTTGTACACATTGCAGTACTTCATATATTTTTCAGTGACAAAGACTTGAAATTACAATTTTTTGATTTCTGTCACTTTTCTTGCGGGTTGCGATACGTGTAACCGCCGTCGAACGTCTTCTCATATTCTGCTAGGAATACATCTTCACTGAAAGAGTAAAAAATAAAATCTTTTATAAAAAAAAAGAAAGAAAGAACCGACTCGAAAAAGCAACTATCACGCAAACAACTAAAATGAAATTGTAAATTGCGCCTAAAATAATGGAATAAATTCTTTCGCCAAACAACATAAACACTACATTTAGTCATAACTTTTGAAATCGGCGCAAAATTAAATAAAAATTGATAGTTTTATTCAATATTAATATCAAATTCCATTCAAAATAAACATATCCCTTTCTAATGACCAAAACACAGCCGAAAACTGTCATTGATAACATATACATCACATTTGTATGCTTGACTCTCGAAGCCCGCTTGTAAATCTTCGTCATATGAAGACAGATAGCACAGGAGAAAATTACAGTACGAAGAATTGGAAAAACACCCAGGGCCAGCACGGAAACCGAACCCGCTCTCCTACGCTCGAAGGTGATTAGCACTGTGGTGACATGACCACTCGGCCACGGAAGGCCGAAAACTTTCATTCAAATGAACAATTAAGATTTCGTATGCTGCGAAATTTTGCGAATTAAACTTGGTGCCTGTCATTCTTGGCGGTGAAAAAAATCGCCAAATTATCTGGTGAACATATTATATTCCTTTAAAAAATCATGGTTATTTGAATAAGGTATACTGAGAGAGCAATTAAGAATATGGAAGAATATTTTGTACAATATATATTACGAAAATATACATCTTGCGTGTATATTTTTTTATTGAGATTTGATCACTAAATCCAAAAACCACCAAAGACGATAGATATGAAAGTTACATCAAGTTTGCAAAGAAAACTTTAGTAACTTTGTAGAAACATAAATACGGAATCGCGAAGGATGTTCACTATTCTATGTCGATTTTACTAATGGAGCAATTTCATACAATGATAAAATAACAACGGAAGTTATGAAGATGTATCATTCGAAACAACAGCGTTTGTTGCTATCGGTCTAAAAACAAATCTGTAAAGGAATAATAATTTTTTATTTAATTTTGCGCCGACTTCAAAAGTTATGATTATTTGTAGTGTTTGCGTTGTTTGGCGAAAGAATTTATTTCTTTCTTTTAGGCGCAATTTACAATTTCACTTTAGTTTTAGTTGTCTGCGTAATAGTTGCTTTTTGGAGTCGTTTATATTTTTTTTTACAAAAATATTTTATTTCCAATATTTTTGTAAGACGACACCTTTTTAATGTTTCCTTGTCAGGAACTACTGCATAGAATTTCATGCAAATTGGAATGCATTCGCACCTTGACATAAATGCCTTTTCTAAAGTTTTCACATAGTGGTATGTCAAAATTTCGTGGAAATGTGCATAGAGAATTATTTTTTAATAAGTATGAATTTAAAAAGAATTGTTTATAATAGTGATAGTCAACTGGGAAAATTTTTTTGTGCACGTAGGAGCATTGCATCTGCCTCCCGTAAATTTTCATTATGTACCCAAAGAGCTTTAATTATGTCAAAAGAGCTCATGAATACCTTTACAATGATTAGCTGAACTAGAATTATAGATCTGCAATAATTTAATATTAAGTTTTTTTTTTTTTTTTTTTTTCCCATTAAAAAAAAAAAAAAAAAAAAAAAAAAAAAGAAAACGGAAGAAAAAGCATTTTTATAAAGTGTCATTTGGAGAATAAAATTGACTTTCTTTGGATATTTGGTGTTACGACTTCTCTAGAATGTAAATCGTCTGCATTTATCATGAAAAATAATTTTAATAAATTATTTTTATTGAGATAATTTGTAAACGAAAATATAGAAGAAAGTCATGTAGTAGCCACAATATGCCAGGTTTTTTTTTTTTTTTTTTTTTTTTTTTTTTTTTGAGTTCGAAAATGCGAATCTTTACTATGTGCATTCTCCTCAATATTTAACGATTGTGAATTTTTGAATGTGAAAATGAAAAAATAAAATAAAATAAGTAATGATTTAATATGGAAACAAATTTTCCCATACAATAACATGAGCCATGGCTGTCAGTGAAATATGGGTATTATATGCTCGCAACATGCAAAAAACCTGAAAACTGCTACTTGCATGCAGAATGAATGGCAAGACTTGTTAATGATATATAAAATGGCTATTATTAAAAATATTTATTTACACTAATCATAAATGATAATATATTTGCGAAGTTCTAAGAACATTACAATTCAAATGAAATCAAATATTCAAAATGAAAAATTTCTATAAAAACAAAATAACATGGAATTCAGAGACAGCAAAATTTTTATAAAACCCTGAATTCAGGGATGAATAGAATCCTGCAGATAACATACTATTATTAAGTCTTCTTTCACTATTCATTCTTCATGCGAGTAGTAGTTTACAGGTTTTTTGCATTCTAAGTGGTTTTACACCCATTATGTGAATGAAAGCAAATGTTTTAAATCTTCCACAGCAATATTAAAGAAAATTAATCAGTTACATGAATTATAACAATTAATGATACTTGAATAAGTAAAAATTCTACTATATTATAAAAAAACATACAAATGGTATACAAATAAAAGAATATATGGAAAAAAAAAAAAAAAAGACCTAATATGTGGCGGCCATGACAAAACTATGTTCATTTTTCGATAAGAATTCACACAATACAAATAATCTATTAAAATTTATGCAAACGATTTTCATCTCAGAGAAGTAGTATAACACTAAATGTACAAAAAAAAAAAAAAAAATAAAAAAAAAAAAAAACAAGTAAACTTTGCAGAATAAATCTAAAAAGTAAAAAAAATCGAATTTATCTTAAGTTATCACAGATGCTTCAATTATTTTCTGGTCGAAATCCCGTCCCGAGATCATTATATGAGGGGAAAAAAATCTCCCACATTGATTTCAACAATTTTTCAGAACACACTAGCTAAAAATATAAATTGAATAATTGAAATTCCGAATACAAAAGACCAAGGATATTAGAACGATCATTAAAAAATAAAATAAAAATGGTGTCTTGAATGTCAGCATGCGTGCTGTGAGATTGAATCACAAAAAGTCGTTGTTAGTCGGAGCGAGTTGATTCATTTGGTGACTGCCGTAACAATAGTATTGTTCCGGCTGCCGTAGCAATAGACACTTCGATAATAATATTAGGTCAAAAGTTGTCGACATTTTTGCTTGCGGAAGGTAATTTTTAAAGACAAAAGCAGATTCGAGTCGACGGGACAAATGCATTTTATTTCATGAAGATTCAGCCCGTAATGATATCGTTATAAAAATTATCGACATTTTTGCGTGTAAATGTTTATAAGCAGGTTCTTGCCGATAAATGCCTTACATTAAATAAATATTCAGCTTGTAGACAGAGCCCGTAATAATATTGTTATGAACGTTTTCGAAATTTTTGAGTGTAGAAAGCAATATATCATAAAGATATAAGTAAGTTCGTGTTGATGAACAGATTTTTTTAATGAATATTCAGCCGGTAGATAGAGCCCGGAATGGGTTACGTGCTACTTCCGTGCGTGCAATTTCCAAACCGTGCTATTTGCGAACAGATCTTACACCTGGCAGCTTATTCCTTCTCCATTTCAAGATAAAGGGGTATCGTGCCAGAGAGCACAGTCATAATTCCCTAATCGATCAAGGGGATTAGCTACTTTTGTTAGAAGCTGTCAGAAAAAAATAACGATTAAGTGGAACTGTGAAAGTCCATCATTCTCATTTTTATTTGAGTATGCTCCCTCTTTCGTTCAAGATAAATTGGTAGCGAAAGCGAACGAACAGTTTTTAGGCAGTCTCTAATTTTTGAAGATATTTTAAATTTCTGCTAAGATTTAAACATGATTATGTTGTGTGGATGAATGTATATGGATGCTTTTAATTTGTATGAAAATACATTGTATGCTTGTACATATATATTGTGTGTGTATGTGAAAATTTTTACAGCTTAATAGTAAAATTAGATATTTCAATTATAAAACAATTGTTAATATATATATATATATATTTTTTTTTTTTCTATGATTGACATACACTTATTCATAAGGGGGGAAGGCAGATGTTTTCTTAATCCCTTTACAGTTGACTATATACATACAACAAAAAAAAATTGTGTCATATTTATTGCTTTTATATATAATCTCTCGGAAGAAAATAGTGTTATTTGCATATGCATATAGTATAACAGGTCCTCATATATAACGTGTTTTTTTTTTCTTTATACATGTGTGTATTTGCACGTTAATTTTTATTTATTTATACATTATTTTTATTTATTTACATCAAGTTAATTTTTATTTATTACATCAAGTACTGACTTATCATTACAATAATCATACATTATCAAGGAAGACTTGAATTAATAAATATTTGCATTTAGAAATAAAGCTTTTACAAGGCAAAATATAATGAAAAATTTATTATGAGTTGTATATTGTTGTTGTTTATATGCAATACACGTAAACAAAATATGACAGAAAACAATAATCACTAGAAGAAGCCACAACGGCTTATAAAAAAGATATAAGCAAGTGAGAAATAAAATTTAATGGGAAATCTTTGATTAATTAACATGTTAATTAAATGATCATAATGTAAATGAGATTTTAGACCATCTGCAAGTTCAGAAGATTTAAGGATATTAAAAATTGTGTTAGGCAACATGTCATATTGTACTTTTAAAGACATTCGTTAAAATAAATTCAATTTGATTCAATAAATTAACTATTATTATAAACATCTCAATTAATAACCTTACTTTTTAAACAATACAATTATTGTGATGTTATTTTAAACTTATGTTATACATAATTTATATTTCTAACCTTTATATTAAAATTAAAATAGTTATTTAAATCCATAGATGTTGCATAATAATGTTAAAAAATTAAATTATTGTTATTATTATTTTATGCTGTTATACTTCTTTCATATTTGTTATCAGGGTTGGCAGGTTTTTGACGCATGACAATTAAAAGTGGTTAAAACGGTCATGTCAAAAACCTCCTTGTCAAAAATGTCAAAAACCTATGTTTATAATTTAATCGTCATATAAAAACTTAGTTAATAGATATAGTTTATAAAGATTTTTTGAAAAGTAAATACATTGATGTTCTTTGAAAAACACATTGTTACAACATTTTCATTTAATGTAAAAAACAAAACTTTAGGCTTTTAAAATTTTATAATGGATTAGTTTCATGTTCATTCAAAATATGCGGTGATACATTTATGTATTACTACGAAATTTATTCGTAACTATGCTTAATATTGTATATGTTAAACATATTAATGTTTTTGGAGAAACATTATTATAACATTTTGGTTAATATAAAAATAAAACTTTAGGCTTCTAAAAATTCATGATTTATAAATCATTGATAGATCATTTTCATTGATAGATCCTTTTATTTGCAATACAATATTGTGAATTTCAATTTTTTAGCATTGTGCTTTTATATATTTAACCAGTAAAATAAAAAAAAAAAAAACATAGCCTAATATTTTGCATTTAAATATTTTATAGAAAAATATAACTTTTTTTTTTTTTTTTTTTTTTATTAATGACTGTTGATATAGCGAGTTTTTAAGAAAAAACAATAATTCTGAATGTTAAACAAGCTTGAATTGTGTCTGAAATTCTTATAATTACCGTGAAACAAGAGGAATAAGAACGCTCTCTGGACATGCGTAAATTGTAATAAATTTAATATTTACTCATACAGATTTTTAAAAAATTTATTATTAAGCTGTAGGGCCTACCAGCGGTCAAGTGGTTCTACGCTCAAAGCTGGTAGACGAGAGATGCCGGGTTCGATCACAGGGCGTGCTCGTCGGCCTAGGCATTAAAGGTTTTTCATGGTTTTCTCAGAAACCTGCATAAATACGGGTTAGGACCCTTTAGAAAGACCACCCCCACAGAGGACACTGCTCCTTAGACCTAAGAACCTAGAGTAGTCAATCAGAATTTCTCCCAAAACACCAAACACCAACAGTCCAAGCTATAATCAGGTACAAATATTTATACAATCAATAATAATCAAGCGATAAAAAATTATTAATAAATATAGATTATAAAAATAATTGATTTCTGCCCACGTATATTATGTTTTACTTAAAGAGTAAAAAAAAAAAAAAAAAAAAACTCCAGTATTTCTGTGTTTTTATGGCTTATGTTAAAAATCTTAAGTAAATTTTAAAATTTCATAAATATTAATATAAATGTATATATTAAGAAAATGTACCTAATTTAATTATTAAAAATTATATATATATATATATATATATATATATAAGAATATTTTATTAAATACCTTTTTAACTAATTTTTCTAATTATAATAATCCTTATATCTACCTACCTATATATATATATATATAAACTTTTAATATTAAAATTATTTTAAAACAGATTCTTTTTCCCCCCATTGAAAAACGAAACATTACCATTAAGTAATTTCAATCAATTCATTAGAAATATATAATTTTTTTATTAATTTAATTGTTTATCTAATCGTTTTAGTTAATTTTTTAAAACGATTTTTATTTATTCACTTTCATTTTTAAACATTCATAGAATTTTTCTTTTTAATTAAAAATTAAAAAAAAATTTTTTTTCAATTGAAAGCTCAAATAGTTCTATTAAATAAATTAAGTATTAAAATTTTTCCCATTTGATAAATAAAGTAGTTTTTAATATTTTTTTTTTTAATACTTAGAAAGAATATATATATATACACACATACGAAGTATTTTGAATACAGGTTAAAAGCATCCATACACATTTATCAGCGAATATAATATCAGCGCAATAATCATGTTTAAAACACATATGAAATTTAAAAGATTTTATAAGCTTATCTATGGCCAGAGAAGGGGACATAAACAAATAAAAATGAAAATAGCTGACTTTCAAAGTTAATTAATAATTTTTCTTCCGGACAACGTCTAACAAAAACAGTTAATCCCTTCATAGATTAGGGGAGGGAAATTGGGCTCTCTGGTAGGGGAAAGAAGCGGAGGCGAAGCTAACTGGTGTTCTATTTGGAAAACGCACGATAATCCCCTTGTGCGGAAATCGCACGTTCGCGAGTTGCACGACACCCCCGGAATGATATTGTTATGAATGTTGTCTGCATTTTTGCGTGTAAAATGTAATTCCTAAAGGCATAAACAGTTTCTAGTCCATGAATGCATTTTAATTAATGAATATTCAGAAGAAAGTTGAATAAAACACATTTTTGTGCCATCAAAATCAATACTGAATGAATGTTCTCGAAACAATCCAATGAAACAGTAATTCTTACAACAGAAATAGAATGAATACCGTTAATTATACCACAGAATAGAAGATTTGCTAACTTAGAAATAACGGAATATTTCGAAATCTGAATGAAATTTGAAGTCGTCGAAAATACAATCACAGAAGTTTACAGAATTTTGAGGTAATGAATCATTATCTCGAGGTAATAATTTATTAATTTCTGAGCTAGAAGCTAATGAATCATTACAAAAAATTTCCAGAACTCGACTCCTATTGAAATTAGATTTCCCAAACTTTGGTAATCTTTAACTGCAACTTGAAAACTCCATTTAAAAACCTAATTTGACTGTAAGTCAACGCCCACCTTCGTGGAAAAAAAAAAAAAAAAAAAAAAAAAAAAACTTCCTTCAGTTTAACTTTATGCAGGAATACCGTATTAAATGAAGCACGGAAAGATACAGGCAAGTATCAATCCACGATCATCAATAATCTTTATTTATTTATTTATTTATTTATTTATTTATTTATTTTTTTTTTTAATAGTCTTGTTAGTCACTTATAGAATTTTTGAAAAACTTGGTTCTAAGCTACAAATCAATGATAGTTTCCAGAAAATTCCAGAAGTCTCTTCTTGTTGAAGTTAGAGCTTCCAAATTTGGCAACCCCAAACTACATATTTTAGCCAAATTCAGTCTCGAAAACGATAAATTCGATACCAAACACCAGAATCGATGCCTAGAAAAAAATTTGCGTTGGCTTCAAACTTGGCGAGATTAGCGATAAAATTTGGTGACAAATATTTCTGCAGCATAGCAAGAATTAGTGAATCGTTTCTCATTTATCATAGAATTATCTAACTCTTTTGGTAAAATATATCGTTTCTTGTTACTAACTTTCGCCAAAGAGAACAAAAAAGAACCATCTATACTGGAATGATTTTTATTGAACTCGAGCTCTTCGTTTGGCAATGAGAGATTTTGTAATATTCCGTGAAACACTATTTCTGAAAAAAAAAAAAAAAAAAAAAAAAAAAAAAAACTACTCTACCTTTGTCTCCGCGGTATATATAATCCAATTATCGTAACTTTAATAGCTGGAGTAGCGCCTTTTTTTTTTTTTTTTTTTTTAAGATATCTTCTGTCAATGATCTTAGAAAAAAGGACTAATTAAAATTTTTTGATTTCAATAATCTTATCGATAAAATCTTATATTATATACAATTTTATTAATTAAATTAAACGAGTGTTCTAAATACTTACCGAACAATGAAAAAAGCCAAAAGGAAAAAAAAAATGAAATTTTAAGTCACTAATCCAACCTTTTATTCAATTATTAAAAAAATGCACTGCAAAAAAAATTACATAAAAGAGGTTTTTTTTTTTTTTTTTATCAATTATAATAGAAAAAAAATTAAAAATTATTTTATAAGAAATTAATTTAATTACAAAAATTAAAGATTTCTAATAAGTTAGGTTTTTTTTTTTTTTTTTTTTTACTATTCCTTGCTTTTTTTTTCAAAATACCTTTTTTTTTTTTTTTTTTTTTTTTTTTTCTATAGGTAATCACAAATAAAAAAAGACTGTTCAAAAAAGTTATTTATTTATTTTTTAAATCTAATTAAAAAAGTAATTTAACTATTCAAAATACAGACTTTTTATAATTAGAGTAGTAGAAACATCTTAATGCTATTATTGAAAGTTAAAAGGTAAGATAACCAGCACTGTTATACAAACCAGTGTTTAAAAAATTTCAAATTAGGCTTCGGAACAGCTTATATATGAGAAATTTTACAAATTATTATTTGACAACTAATTCCATGTGAGGAGGGCTACTACACCCTCAGCCCCGCATATATTTACATATAATTCAAATCCGTTATTAAATTCAAAAATTTATTTTAAATTATGTAAAAAACTTTGACACACAACATTTCTTGAAACTTATCAATCTCGATTAAACTTTTCTAGTAACAAACGTATTAACTGAAAATTCAATATTTGGATCGCCAGAAATTATTTGTTTTTAATTTACTCTAACAGTTACAGAGAAAGATGAAACGTTAAAAACTTGACTCCGGTATTCAAGAAGTCTCAAACGAGTAAATATACAAAAAATAAGCAATGACTATTTAGCTTATTTATCAATATGGTTATGAGGAATTAATTTCAATTTCTATGCATCTTTCCTGGATATAGTAAAATATAATAATAACAATAAAAAAGAATGTTATGGCTTAAATATTATCAGCCCCGTATATCTTATAAAAGTTATGTACCCATCACATGGCAAACATAAATATAATTCTATACTAATAAAACACGGCACGAAATGAAGTACACTTTCATCAATTTTCAAGTATTATCGCACAATAATCTAATTCTTTTTCAGTAGCCCTGTAAACGAACAGTGATTTCTATTCCATATTCTACATGAAACATGTTTTTACGTATAATATATATATATATATATATATATATGTATATATATATATATATATATATTCGCTTCATTTGGTTTAGTGCAGTCTATAGATGTTAAACTCTACTTACCTGCCATTTTTCCCATTTACGTAATGTATCTGAATTTTCTTGGGCGTTCCTGTACACGAACCATCTGCTTAACCCTCGCTTTCCCAAGATGGGGTCATTTTGACCCCATCATTTTGAAGTTGAAATTCAGTTAAGCCAACCTCATTCAAAAAATGAGCTAATTCGTCAGAGATAGCAAACGTAACCAGTGGAATGTAGCAAATTCTAAATAATACAAAAAGGAGCTGGTGATTTCCGCCAAATGTGGCTGGCAGCACATGAAAGCAATTTTTCTGCAGTAACGCAACACCTTGATCTTGGGAAAGCGAGGGTTAATCTGAAAGAAGAGTTTAGTGCAGCGTCCCTATATCATACACATTTAGAATACAAAGTTTGGGACTTTCTGCTATAATTATTTTTTGAGATATGCTGATAACAGACACACACACACACACAGAAGGACTAACCCTGAAAACCTGATTTTTTTTTTCTTTTTTTTTTTTTGGGGGGGGGGATTCAGGGAACCTAAAAACGCGTAAATATTACAAAAATTCATTTTTGAAAATTTGACCTAAAAATAATATTTTCTATACTTTATAGGTAAGAGAAAGTAAAAAAACAGGAGTTCGTATTACAAGTGAAAAATATTTATATGTACAGACGATAAATGTTTTTTTTTTTTTTTTTTTTTTTTTTTTTTTTTTTTTTAGATGTCAACGTAGTGCTTCGGAGTACCTGCATTAGGTCGCAACTAATGCTTACCTCCAACAAAAAATGCAAAAAAAAAAAAAAAAAAAAAAAAAAAAATATATATATATATATATAATAATAATTCTCCGAAAATGAAAAAAGGCTAAAGGAATGAAGATTGAAATTTTAAGTCTCTGAATCAATCTCCGAATTTGCAGAAATTATTCAGAGTGAATCACCATGAGTTAAAGCAAGAAAAAAACGCATCGATTAGTAACACTTTTCAACTGTACGTAACTGTTGTATCGAATAACTTTTGATATTCTTTGCCTACATTATCACACAACAGACAGAAAGACTGAAAAATATACAGATAGACTAATTGATTTTTAAATTACTCTTAGGCATTTTGGAAAGAGTTAAAAAGGCTTCACGCAAAAGAAAATATTAGATTATAATTGCAGATATTAGATTATAATTGCAGCTTTTGATTTCTCTGAATATTTTAGTGTAGCCCTGTGAATCAGAGAGTTATTCTATACAAAACATTATTTTAGATTATTAACAATACATTTCAATATTTTTATGATTTTTACAGTAGAAAGAATTTCAAATATAACTTTCAAAAAATTCTGTCCTAAAACGTAATGCAGTGACTTTTTTTTTTTTTTTTTTTTTTTTTTTTTTTTTTTTGTGTGTGTGTGTGTGTGTCCCTGTAAACAAACTAGTTATACAGGACCTATTAATATAATTTTAAATGGGGAACATTCTATAGAAAAAATATTTATAAAAATAACACTCATAGAACACAATGCTTTGGAATGCTTTTGGGTGTCCCTGTACACAAACCAGAAGAGATATTCATTCAATTTTGAATATGGAAAATCCGATAGTGAACTTCAATAAAATATATCAGTTTCGAGAAATTCCATAAACATTTACAGGATTTAGAGCGCGGGCCGAAAGACAGACAGACAGATGGACGGATACACAAACTCAAATCATATTCACACTTAAAAAAGTTAGAAAGTGTTAAAAACGCTTAAAGTAAACGAAAATACAATTAGGAAACATCCAATAGTGAACCTGAATAACATATTTCAATTTAACTGAGGTATGTCTGCCGTAAAGGTATGAAAATATGGTTTATAGAAGTACCTCTCATAGAACATAATACTTTCAAATACTTTTCAGTGTCCCTGTACACAAAAAAGTAGAGGTACAAACTCCATTTTCAATAGGGAACATCCGATAGTGAACTTGAATAACATATATCAGTTTCAAGAAATTCCATAAATATTTACGTGAGTTAGAGCTCGGACAGGCAGACAGGCAGACAGACAGACGGACAGGCAGACACACAAAACTGAAATCATATTCACACTTAAAAAATGTTAGAAAGTGTTAAAAACTCTTAACGTAAACGAAAGTACAATTCTAGCAATTGTTTATTAATAGCGCTTAATGTAATTGGATAGTTTTGTGCCAACCTGTATATCTAATGCTAATCATGCTATATTCTGCGCAAAACATTCTTTTGTGCATATAAATACCATATTTCAATTTCCAAAAACTTCGTGGAAAGTAAAGTTATTAAAATTTGATTTATAGAAATATCTCTTATAAAACGCAATGCTTTGGAACACTTTTGAGTATCCCTGTACATAAACCGATGGTGGTAATTCCTCCATTTTATACAGGAAACAGCCAACAGTGAACTTGGATAACATATTTCAATTTCATTAAGATATGTCTACAGTAAAGGTATGAAAATATGGATTATAGAAATACCTCTCATAGAACACAATGCTTTGAAATACTTTCGGGTGTCCCGGTACACAAACTAGCAGAGGTATAAACCCCATTTTCAATAGGTAACATCCGATAGTGAACTATATCAGTTTCAAGATAGATAACATATATCAGTTTCAAGAAATTCCATAAATATTTACGGGAGTTAGAGCGCGGAGATACAGACGGACAGACAGACAGACAGACAAACCGAAGTCATAAACACTTTTCAACCTTGTTGGAAAGTGTTAATAACAGTTTTCAACCTTCTTTGGAAAGTGTTAATAACACTAAAGTAGCTCCCATGCATTAAATGCATTATCGCATTTAGGGAGTTTGAACATCGCATTTAGGATGTAGTACCTTAAATGCGACAAAAATTTCCTAAATGCGACGCTGGTATATATTTTCATAAATTACTGATATTTTTTTAATTAGATAACATATATCAGTTTCAAGAAATTCCATAAATATTTACGGGAGTTAGAGCGCGGAGATACAGACGGACAGACAGACATAGAGACAGACAAACCGAAGCCATAAATTCTTTTCAACCATGTTAGAAAGTGTTAAAATTGTTAGAAAGTGTTAACATGCTTAATGTAAATGAAAGTGCAATCCTAGCTATTTTATTAATAGCTCTTAATATAACTGGATATTTTTGTGCCACCCTGTAAATATAATATTAATCATGCTGTATTCTATGCAAAGCATTCTTTTGTGCATATAAATAACATATTTCAATTTCCTAAAATTTCGTGGAAACTAAAGTTATTAAAATTTGATTTATAGAAATATCTCTCATAGAACGCAATGCTTTGGAATAATTTTGAGTGTCCCTATGTATAACCCGATGGTGGTATTTCCTCCCTTTTATACAGGAAATATTCAATAGTGAACATAAATAACATATTTCAATTTCATTAAGATATGTCTGCAGTGAAGGTATTAAAATATGATTTATAGAAATTCCTCTAATAGAACACAATGCTTTGAAATACTTTCGGGCGTCCCTGTACACAAACCAGTCCAGGTACAAACACCATTTTCAATAGGGAACGTCCGATAGTCAACTTAAATAACATATTTCAATTTCATTGAGATATGTCTACACTAAAAGTATGAAAATATGGTTTATAGAAATACCTCTCATAGAGCACAATGCATTGATATACTTTCGGGTGACCCTGTACACAAACCAGTAGAGGTACAAACTCCATTTTCAATAGTGAACGTCCGATAGTGAACTTGAATAACATATTTCAATTTCATTAAGATATATCTAGAGTAAAGGTATGAAAATATGGTTTATAGAAATACCTCTCATAGAACACAATGCTTTGAAATACTTTCGAGTGTCCCTGCACACAAACCAAAAAAGGTATAAACTCCATTTTCAATAGAGAACGTACTACAGTGAACTGGAGTAACATATTTCAATTTTATTAAGATATGTCTACAGTAAAGGTATGAAAATACGGTTTATAAAAATACTTCTCATAGACCACAATGCTTTGAAATAGTTTCGAGTGTCCCTGTACACAAAGCAGTAGAGGTATAAACTCCATTTTCAACAGGGAACGTCCGATAGTGAACTTGAATAACATATTTGAATTTCATTAAGATATGTCTACAGTAAAAGTATGAAAATATGGTTTATAGAAATATCTCTCGTAGAATACAATGCTTTGAAATACTTTCGGGTGTCCCTGTACACAAACCAGTAGAGGTATAAACTCCATTTTCAATAGGAACAGTCCGATAGTGAACTTAAATAATATATATTAGTTTCAAGAAATTCCATAAATATTTACGGGAGTTAGAGCGCGGACAGACAGACAGACGGACTGATAGAAAAACCGAAGTCATAAACACTTTTCAACCTTGTTGGAAAGTGTTAAAAATAAATAAATAATAAAATAACTCCCTGAGAAAACCTAAGTGTAACAGTAAGTCTGTTACGTGCGTTACATGACGGTCTGGACGGCGAAAAGGAATTAGAAGTTGAGCAGGTTATTTAAAACTCAGGAAAATTCTAAATGAAGTACATGGATGAAGTTTACAAGAATCTCGATGTCCAACCAAAAACTATTCTAAGCTAGATCCGCGGACCTCTCAAAGACATACATAGCACTCAAAATCCTCTCTGAAAGTGTTAACAAAATTTTTACAGCGGATTTCATCTTAAAACTGAGAGCCAATTAGAGGCCAGGAAATCGGCCAATTAGAGAACACTTAATCAAATAATAAAAAAATAACCTGGCAGTTTAGAAAATTTGAATAAATAATAATAATAACGAGCAGGCTATGCCCGCTTTGCTGGCCACTATATTTAAATGAATCTCCAAAAGAATTGGATCATTATTTATTTTTCACATCACATTATAAATAAAAGCTAAAATAATTACATTGGAATCGCTCTAGACCTCGCATCGGGTACTCGCTGACTACGGCAGCTCTTTCTCTGCCCGCACTGTATCGGAAGCAGGTTCCCACTGCCTGCAGAAATCTCTTTCATATGTATTTCAATATGGGTATTTATTGACGATAGGTGGGTACCATTATTTAAGAACTGAGATTTTAAAGATAACTGTATCTCAGAGTCTATTAAATATTTTAGTTTTTGAACCAAGTATTTTATTTCTCATGCTATTTACACTGTATTACAATTTGATTCCGACCAATATAATGAAATAAAATAAAAAGTAGATTTTCTTTTAGAAGGAATTAAATACATAAAAAACAAATAAATTCCAATCAGTTTAATCCTTTCTACTATACACTACCATTATTTCCTGACAAATACTATAAATTAGAAAAAAAAAAACTTTTAAAGAAATTAAATTAACAAATGAAAAATAATTGTTGTTATACTACAAAAATTATACATAAACATAACTGTTATAAATACGTTTTTAAATTTTAAATTCAATATATTTAATTTTTTCTACTGCATTACCATTTTATTTTCAGTAAATATAATAAATTAAAAAGAGAAAAAAAATTCGCCATCAAATAAATGTATTAAATAAAAAATAAATTGCATAACATAGCCGTTGCTAAGATACGCAGCCGATTACAATCGAAGAATAAATTCATGAAAAATGAAACATAAAAGCCAATTTTTAAAATCGAAAAAACATCAATTTAAAAAATTCAAATTTGAAATTCGAAAAAATCTCGATGAGGTGCACACCTGCAGGGTTCCAGGTACCAATTGGGAAAGTTGTACCAGTACCAGTTGTACCAACCATATATGCCAAATTTGGAAGCTCTGCGATCAGTAGTGTGTGGTACTGTTCATGTTTAGATAAATGTATTTATTTTCCTGTTGGAAAAAACAAATAAACTCGTTTTTTTTTTTTGGCAATAATTAAATTATGGATTAAATTTAAATGGCTAATTTTTTGCTATTATTAGCTTATTATTTTCAGATTTTTATTAATTAAAAGAAAACTAAACAGAAATTCGAAATTCTGACTTTGATGCGCTCGATGATCCTTCGGGGGGCACCTTTGTGTTAAATCTCGTGACTGTCCGAGCTACCGTTTTCGAGAACAGCGAAATATATATACAAATATTGCTCACTTAATAGTATAAGATAAATATAATAAATTAAAAAGAGAAAAAAGATTCGCCCTCAAATAAATGTATTAAATAAAAAATAAATTGCATAATATAGCCGTTACTAAGATACGAAGACGATTACAATCGAAGAATAAATTCATGAAAAATGAAACATAAAAGCCAATGTTTAAAATCGAAAAAACATTAATTTAAAAAATTCAAATTCGAAAAAATCTCGATGAGGTGCACACCTGCAGGGTCCCAGGTACCTATATGCCAAATTCGGAAGCTCTGCGATCAGTAGTGTGTAGTATTGTTCATGTTTAGATAAATGTATTTATTTTCCTGTTGGAAAAAAATTAAACTCGTATTTTTTTTTTTTTTTTGGCAACAATTAAATTATGGATTAAATTTAAATGGCTAATTTTTTGCTATTATTAGTTCATTATTTTCATATGTTTATTAATTAAAAGAAAACTAAACAGAAATTCGAAATTCTGACTTCGATGTGCACAATCATCCTTCGGGGGGCACTTTGTGTTAAATCTCGTGACTGTCCCAGCTACCGTTTTCGAGAACAGTGAAATCTATATACAAATATTGCTCACTTAATAGTATAAGATAAAATTAAGAACTTTAAATAGTAAGATAAGGTTCAAAACTTGCGACTGACAAAGGTTCAAATGTTAAGTCTGATACTAGGACTAGCGAAATCTAGATGAACTTTTTGTTCAGTGTAGGGGAAAACAGAGTTTTGGATGGCAATACGACCCAGATTTCCCTTCAAATTTGGATACCTTTTATATTTTCAGACCCTTTACTAACAATCTTAAGTCATTAGTTCAATTTCCGGTAAAGGTCGATCTTTGTTGAAGTTGTCAACATTTGGAATTTATTTAACATTACGCACTATTGTTGGATAAAAACGTAGAGGAATTCTCGTTATCTTTAAGCTATAGACTGGAGGAAAGAGGATTGAAATAAGTCAGATTTTTGAAGAATAAGAAAATTTCTTATTGTCTGTATATCGTTAATATTTATTAGTCATTACTAACATTTTAGATGTAGTGTCTATCTACAATTGAAATTACATCATACTAATACATGTTTATAATAAATAGATTCTGCCGTAGAAATTTAAATCGTACATTCACTCTAAATATGTCTACAGTGTAGTGTTATTTTATTTGTCTTTTTGTGTACTTGTATAAATATGTTTTATTATATCGTCTTCAGCGATTTTTAAGATAAATTGTAAGAAATAAAATGGAATAATAATAAAAAAAAAATGTTGCTAAAAATTATAATTAAGTGTGTATATATCTATAAAGGTATAACTTTTGAATGGATGCCTCGATATTTTTATTTTTATTTTTATTTTATTAGCTTAGTAAGAGAAATATATTATATCAAATGTATATTTTTAGTCAGTGGGGTAATAAGTAAGCTGGAGACCCAGGAGCGAGATATAATTTATGGGCTCCTCCACCAATGATGAATTTCTAGGGCTCCCTCCCTCGTCTTATTACTTTCAGACGCAATATTAAAACTTTTACAAAAACCTTATAATTTTCTCTTTTGTTTATTGAACGACTTCTTTTACTTGTATTTACTTATTCAACTATTAATTACTTGATGTTTGGAACGTTTAATGGGCCGTGGAGTTACTCCAGGCATTTAGATAGAGCATAAGAAACAGAATGAAAAATAACTTTTAAAAAGTTGTTAAAAATTAAAACAATATATTTATGCAAGTGTAACTTTTAAATGGAGATCTCGAATTAATTTCTCTTTACTTTTATTTCATTGAAAAAGAAATAATGGAAATATCTTTACGTTCCGAGCTTACATATACAACGAAAGTATTGTAATAATGAAAAAATTCGAATTTTAATTGTTTAATGCATTAATACTTTTTGAGTTCTCCTGTAAATGTTGTTCTCTTTCTCACTTGTTTACTTTGCCACAAAATAAATTTTTATATATTCCGGTCTATGGACTTTAAAATTTTTCTAAAATTTGCTTTAATAATGTTAAATTGCTTAAAACACAAACACACACACACACACACACACACATAAAAAAAAAAAAAAAAAAAAAAAAAAAATGATATTGTGAAGTTACCATTTATAATTCCTTAAAAAAGATGCACAAAAGATTTTGGATACACTAAGCTCTAGAAAGCAATAAAACAATGTATTATTTGGAGAAAAATAATCAAACAGCGTACCGCAAAACGGGGTGAAGATGAACAAATGTTGGAAAATGTGTCTAATTGATTTTTCACAATAAAGATAACATTTATTCTACAAAATAAATATTTTTTTGGAATCCCCCATTATTGAATTACCAATGGAAAATCTGCAATTATGCATATAAAAATGTTAAGAGAACATATATATTTATTTATTATGTGTTGTTTTTTCACAAAAAAATTTTTGCTCAAACTTTTAAGTGCACAGACCTAACTTTTACGTCCCTGGTGCTGAAATGTTAACCAAGGGTACTCTCAACCATGTTGATGATGCAATGCAACATGTTTTCCTTAGTTACATTTCTGTATTTAGTTTTTTATATTTTGATTTGTGCTTGTACTTTTTTTAGATTTTTGGGGTGAAGATGAACAGTGACACTTTTTATAGTATACTTACAATACACATAGAAAACGTATACGTGGAGATATATATATATATATATATATATATATATTTTTTTTTTTGTGGTGCATGTAGTCCTTGTAGTCAGGAGCGGTCTGGGTCCTCTGGAAGGGCGCATACCTTGGATTTTCATAGGGCGCAAGTCGCTATTAGTTAGGGATGCTTCAGGCATTTTACAGATAAATAGTAATATTTTACATAATAATCTACTAAAGTTGAGTGTTTGTGTGTTTGTTTGCGCCGCATTCCTTTATCCTTTGAGCTATCGTTTCCAAATTTTGCACACACATTATTTAACGGAGGGGGAGGGAGGCACATAATGACGTATTTCTAGCTATTAAATTTCCGTTAGCTTTATAATTTCTTCTATATTCAATGGAAGAGAGAATTGTATTCGTAAAAATTTTCGACTTCTAATTTTCACTGGATTTACACGTTTTGAGAGGTCCAGAAAACGATGTGACAATATTTATAAAATGTATGTGAGTGTGTGTGACAAGAATTTGTGGCGATTGAATCTTAAGAGCTACTGCTCAGAATTGCATATAAATTTATATGTAGATGCACCTTGACATAAATTAGTGTATCAATTTCTGGTGCTAATCGCTCAACTGGTAGAGCTGCTATACAGCGATTTCAGCAGTTTCAGGGAAGGGTATATCTCAGGAACTATTGCACAATAATGCATATAAATTTATATGTAGATGACCTTGACATAAATTAATGTCTATCAACTTTTGGTGCCAATCGCTGAACAGGTCGCACTGTTATACTGCAATTTCCTCAATTTAAGGGAAAGCCATATTTCAGGAAGTACTACAGATAAATGCATATGTAGATGCACCTTGACATAATGTCTATTAACTTTTGGTGACAATTGCTCAACAGGTAGCGCTGCTATACAGCGATTTCCGCAATTTCAGGGAAGGCAATATATTTCAGGAAATTCTGCACAGAAATGCATATAAATTTATATGTAAATGCTCCTTGACATAAATTAGGTTACGTCAACTTTTGGTGCCAATCATTTGAAAGGTGATTCTGCTATACATCGATTTCCACAATATAAGGGAAGGCTGTATCTTTGGTTCTGTTGCGTATAATCGAACAAAACTTGATATATGTAAAGGCCATTATGAGACATTATGCTGACTAAATTGAGTGTATATTCGCCATAGGTGGCGCGGTTATATTGCAGTTTTTCCCGAGGACGTGAAGAATGTTATCTGCACGGTAAAATTTCACTTTTATTGGTCATTTAGTGTAATACTTCTCTAAGATGAAATTCATCTGCATTCATATTTAATAAAAAATAACAAATAATTAGTATTGCGTGAATTTGTATGGGAAAATATAGAAGAAAGTTTTGTGATGGCCACTGCATACTAGTTTTAAATTAATTTTTAAGAATTTAAACATTAGCTCTATGGGAAATTTTAATCTTTTTCATTGTTGCATTGTTTCCGATTTTCTCCAATCCGATGTTCACCAATCCTGAAGAACTTAAAACAGAAATTAAATATATAAAGAATTTAACCACGCAAGCAAACTATCCCAAGAATTTAGTAGGTAAACTTTACAAAAAGCGTCTAAAACAATTAAACCATATTCCCAGCCACCAAAAACCACACATAAAATACACTAACGCCATCCCATACAATCAAGGAGCCGCCGTTAAAATAGGAAATACAGTGTGTCCTAAAAGTTACAGTACTCCAATATAGAGAACTCATTGTATCCATGATTTTTTTTAAATATTAAATTTTATCATCTGCTTATTATTGCATCAATTTGTTAATATTTATCGTTTGTTTCTTTTCTCGCTCACGTTGTGAAAGAATAAAGTTTTACGCTATTTTATAATTCATAGTGCAATGAGTTTATCACGCATTCAAAAAATTACGCTGTTTGAAGCTTATTTTGAATGTAAATCGTATGAAAGATGCAAAGATGTTCCAGATGATGCAATACCGAGTAAAAATATGCTATATCAACTCGTTCGACAATTTCGTAATACAGGTTCTGCGCAGGTGTGTACAGGTTTCTCTACAAGAAGTCACTCCCAGCATGTTAAAACGCGTTTCTAAACACATGCGCAAACGAGTTCAGCTTTGCCTCCTAAAAAAGGGTGGACATTTTGAACATTTCTAAATGTAAGTTCTGTATTTTTTCCTCCATTATTTTAAATGTGCCTTTTATCATTAGCATAAAAATAATCGTTTTAAGGTTTGTTGTTCTGTAAATAAAAAATACATCAGCGTCAGTACTGGAACTTTTAGGACACACTAGTAGGACACACTAGTATTGCTAGAAAATTAAAGGTTAACATCCCAATTAAATCAAACCCCAATGAATTTCAAATTATCCGTAACGATAAAGATAAAATTTCTCCTCTCGAAACCGCAGGTATTTACGAAATCCCATTCCAATACGAAGACAATAGCAAAGGCTACTACATACGAATGGCAAAGAGAAAGATTAAAACCCGTATAAATGAACACCATAATAACGTAAAATTCGGAAAATACACCACCGCGCTAGCCCAAATCCACAAAAACTAAAATATAGAAATCGATTTTAGTTGCGTTAGGAAAATTGCGAATTACAATAGCAACCAATATGCCCTATTCAAAGAAACAATTGAAATATTGAATCAACCATTTGCATGCAACCATGAAGAATCGAAAACAGGGATAGATGCCAACTGGCGCCACCTAATTGATGAAAGAACGAAGCACAACAGTTCAAAATGTTTACGAAAGAACAACACTGCCGAAGTGACTGGTGCCGATGATGAGGGGGGATCCTCCTACCTGAAAGTACTTCACCACTAAAAAGTCACCAAGTGATGCTGAAGTAAGGTTTCTAATTTTTATATATATGAGCTTATAGCTTCATTAACAAGGAAACTTAATCATCATTCTGTGTCTTACCGTTTAGGTAGTGTGTGTGCAAGATTTGGAACCGATATCTCAAAGAAGAAAGGAATGCGGACAGAACAAACGCACAACTTCAAAAAATTAAATATTAAGATGAGAGCACCAATTTCTAATTTGGGAAGGTGGGGTGGGGGGGGGATGCTGAACGTGCCAGTGCTGAATGTGTTTGTTTCAATTCAGTTATTTCACTTAATTATACTAGGCCATCTCCGAAATTCCTTTGTATTTCGGATTTAAATTAGTTCAATCACTCACCCTAATCTCCCGTTAAAAATTGTCTTTATTTCCATATTTCCAATAATGCTGTTTATAAAAATTTCATTTGATTGATGCCAACGGGTTTGACACTCAGATATAAACTCTTGTGCACTCCACCCTTCTTTACTTATGGGATAGAAATCGTGGTAAGTTTAAAGGCATATCTATAAGGCCTGTGTTTGCACCCCCTTCCCCATCTGCCTCAAAATCTCTTTTCGGGGGCTTAAACAACCCCACGCGCTAAATGAGCAATGTTTCCTTTCCTAGTAATGCAGTTTTCATGGAATAACGTATGTATTACGGTTGTTTTTACAAAGGCTCGGATTTGCCCCTCATATGCAATGATAATATGCAATTTAAAAAAAAAAAGTATTTTTTTTTCTTTTTTTACACTACGATTCTTTGAACGATTGTGGTTGATTGATCACAGTTGATCGATCGATTATTTGATTTCTGAAAAATTGCCACTCCCCAAAAAGTGCTACTTTACCTATGCATAAATACAGACATAGTTTTCCGCCAACAAGGAGAATTGAGTTATTAAAAAGCATAAAATTAAAAATTATTACAAAGCGTAAAACAAACAAACTCTGTTTCTTTATATATGTGTAAAGATTTCTACTGTACAGTATATATTTTGTATTTATAGCCGCAGTAGCCCAGTCGGTAGAGCGCCGAGCTTGTAATCAGAGCCTGATTAAGGGGGAAGCACACATTATCTCCGCTCTCACCGGAATATTTGTACAATTATTTTTTACTTCATGTCATAGAAATTCCACGCTTTGACGAGGAAATATTTTTTTATAAAAAATGAACGGTGTAAAACAATCCAATTTACTCACCGTTATTAGACACCAGAATTCTTTTAAAATAATTTTTAATGAGAATTTTCTGTTTATTATAGGAGGAAAGTATTTGTTAAAAAATAACGGTGTAAGTATAAATAATGTGTGCTTCCCCCTTAATCAGGCTCTGCTTGTAGATGGAAGATTGCAGGTTCGGTACTCGAGCCGACCAAAGACCGTTGGGTACATTAATGGTGGCTGGTGCACGTAAAATCTGTCGTGGCTGCAGTGTACTCCATGTTCCCATCAAAATTATACCTCTGGGGGTTACCGAAGCGGGGGAGCCATCCTCTCTGTGTAGGATCGAAATTGTGATGGCATGTCTCCGGACCACCTCTAGGGGTGAGTTCCAGTTGAATTCGTCACTCTCATCCATTTATTTTTGTCACAAACTTTGTATTCCAATAAATGGCAACTCTAATCTCCCTAAACTATCTTTTTTTTAATGTTAAAAATGGCAAATTCAATAAAACAGATGTCATGGCTCATGGCTTTGTTTATTTTCTGCATTAAAAAAAATAATAATAATTAATTGACAGGTGAAACTCTCAGTAATACAAAGAGGGTGCTGACTAATCCATCCATTTCTACAAGTCCCGTCGTGTTACTCATATTTCTATTAACTTCATAAAATAATGTCTTTATTATTTGTACAAACATTTTCTTTTATCATTAAATCAGAATATCGTTGCATTGTAAGACTAAGAGGGCATTTACTTGGCAATAGGTTAGCACATGGTGTATCACCAGGGCGCATTGAACACTTATTCATCTTCACCTAAAGCGCAAAAAAAAACCTCTAATAAAAAAAAAAAAAAAAAAAATCTCCCGACTATTGCCCATGTGGGCGCACTAGCCTATTGCCTATGAGGGCGCATCTGCCCAAGGGCCGGTGGGCCGGTGGCCCAGTCCGCCCCTGCTTGTAGTGTCTAATTAGTCTGTGTTCACACAAATCAACAAAAATGGGTCGAACATATAAGAAGCTTCCTGGCTCAAAGACGTTAAAAAAAATTACTCAAAGGAAACTCTTAATCAAACAGTGACTAAAATAAGAGAAAAGAAAGTTTCTTTATATGCTGCTCATTTTAAGTACAACATACCAAAAAGTACACTGAGCCTTCAAGTAGTGGGTAAAGAACCAGGCGTTACACTTAAAAAAGCATGGTGGACAAGAAGCTTTGAGTGAGGCTGAAGAGTCTCTGTTATGTGAAGTTCTAATAAAAATGTCAACCTGGAAATTCCCACTAACTCACGCTGATTTAAGGTATCTATCAAAAGCTTACTTATCCAGGCATCTTAATGGGTTGAAATTTCCCTCCTACAATTTTATTTTTATGAATAGCACAGTGGGTACATTAAAAAATTTTTTTTTTTATATAAAATACTGTAAATGTGTGATGGTCAATTTTGTTACTAATAATATAAACTTATTAAATACCAATTCATACTATTACTTAGATTTCAGTTTGTGTTCAAGTTCAAAAGTTGAGTGACTATGAGTAAGATCTTTTTGCCTACATTTCATTTTATAAAACAAGTGTCATTCACTATTTTCCTTTTATTTATTTATTTTTTTTCAGTAAAAAAAGATGAGTATATAACATTTTTCTATCAAAAACACAGAAATTTTTAGTGTATAAACATTCTTCACAAGAGAAGTTAAAATATAGTAAATATCTCAATATCAAAGTTTTCACTTTTCTATTTTTTTCTGTGTCTTGAGAAAAATGAGTAGAATAAAATGTTTTTGTAAAAAAAAAAAAAAAAAAAAAAAAAAAAGAACCGACTCCAAAAAGCAACTACTTTTCAAACAACTAAAACTAAAATGAAATTGTAAATTGCGCCAAAAGAATGAAATAAATTCTTTCGCCAAACAACATAAACACTACAATTTACACGCACACTCACTTAAACACTACACACTCATAACTTTTGAAGTCGCCGCAAAATTAAATAAAAATTTATTATTCTTTTACAGATTTGTTTTTAGACCGATAGTTACAAACGCTGTTCTTTCGAATGATACATCTTCATAGCTTCCGTTACTATTTTATCATTGTATGAAATTGCTCCATTAGTAAAATCGACATAGAATAGAGAACATCCTTCGCGATTCCGTATTTATGTTTCTACAAAGTTACAGAAGCTTTCTTTGCAAACTTGATATAACTTTGACATCTATCGTCTTTGGTGTTTTTTGGATTTGGAGATCAAATCTCAATAAAAACATATACACGTCAGATGTATATTTTCGTAATATATATTGCACGAAATATTCTTCCATATTCTTAATTGCTCTCTCAGTATACCTTATTCAAATAATCATGATTTTTTAAGGGAATAAAATATGGCCACCAGATAATTTGGCGATTTTTTTTACCGCCAAGAACGACAGGCACCAAGTTTACTTCGCAAACTTTTGCAGCATACGAAATCTTAATTGTTCATTTGAATGAAAGTTTTGGGCCCTCCGTGGCCGAGTGGTCAGGTCCCCACACTGATAATCACGTTCGAGCGTAGGAGAGCGGTTTCGATTTCCGTGCTGGCACTGGGTGTTTTTCAATTTCTTCTTCGTACTGTAATTCTGTCCCGTGCTATATGTCTTCATCTGACGAAGATTTACAAGCGGGCTTCGAGAGTCAAGCATACAAATCTGATGTATATGTTATCAATGGAAGTTTTCGGCTGTGTTTTGGACATTAGAAAGGGAGATGCTTTTTTTGAATGGAATTTGATATTAATAATGAATAAAACTATCAATTTTTATTTAATTTTGTGCCGATTTCAAAAGTTATGATCAATTGTAGTGTTTATGTTGTTTGGCGAAATAATTTATTTTATTATTTTAGGCACAATTTATAATATCATTTTAGTTTTAGTTGTTTGCGTGATTGTTGCTTTTTGGAGTCGGTTTCATTTTTTTTTACAAAAATATTTTATTTCTTTTCCTTTCAATGAAGATGTATTCATAGTAGAATATGAGAAGACGTTCGACGGCGGTTACACGTATCGCAACCCGCAAGAAAAGTGACAGATCTCAAAAAATTGTAATTTCAAGCTTATGACACTGAAAAGTATATGAAGTGTACAAGAAACTTTACATCTCCATATCGAAAATTATCCACTCCAGAAGCAGTTGTGTCCGTTTTCATCTAGTCAATACGTTATCGTTAATTTGACTTTTTACAAATGATGCATTTTCAGTTTGTGTTACTTTTCTTGCCTTTATGCGCTATGAGAAAAAAAAAACTACCTTTTGAATATAAATACATTAACTTAAAAAATTCTTAGAAATGTAAAGAACGGGTGCGCTGCATTCGTAACATAAAATCCTATTTAGAAAGTAGCATAAGAGTATCCAATATCGGTTAATATATGAAATGTAAACGTTCAAAAAAGAAACAGCTTGAAAAGATTTCATGACTCCGTTATTCATATAAGGCTATCAAATGAGGTTATAGAGAAAAAATTACAGTGTATATCTTTAATAAATTAAAACAAACATAGGAAGGCTATAACGATAACCTCAACTGCAATACATAGCTGGATTATCATTGAATTTTACAGCGTGTACGCGTCACCCACTTTGATGCGCAGTGGATAGTCCAAAGAAGGATCGAAATAAGCATTGCAACTCGCGAATAGAAGTTTAAACATCGAAATAAATGTCTTTCTGATTTCTAAGATCACTTCTGCACATTACTGGATAGGAGTCTGAGAACAAACAGATGCACATTCAAGTGTTCTGTTTTTAACATTCATATATATAATGTGTCTTTCTGTACTAAATCGATAAAAATCTACTACTTTGCAATTTACTTTTTCTCCTACCTCGCACAGTTTTCGAGACAGAAAACAAACTCCGCTTTTTCCACCAGGTGGCGCTGTAAACTGTCATATCTCGTAGCTCATGGCCACTTTATTATGCAAATATACTATTTTCATTTGTGTAGCAGCCGCCGTTCAGCAGTTAAAAAAATGATAACGAACTTTTGAGAGCACCCTGTAATTTGTTTAGAGCTTGATGAAATTATAATTGAAGCTATTTTCTGCCAAGATATTCACATTAAATTAAAATGTATTAAAATCGCAGCATCTCTTACGAAGTTAAAAGCTGACAAACAATAAAAACATATGGTTTATATTGATAATCCCATTCTTGCGTGAATTCAGTTTAAAACGACTATGCGCATTCCATGTGATCGCTTATAGTGACCTAACTTTGAACTACATAACATACATTTCACCCGCTACAAAGTGTGCAACGTAGTTCATGTGCGCACAGTACAGGAAATTGCGAGCAAACAATTGCACGTTTTAAGCATTTTATTTCTAGCATTAATGTCTGCAAATTGTCTTTTCATACTGAATGGATTATGATTTACAACTTTGCAATTCACCTTTTTCCCATATCTGAAACGTTTTCGAGATAGGAACGTTAACTCAGCTGTTTTCCACCAGGTGGTGCCATATGTAGTTGCATCTCTTAGTACATGGCAACTTTACTATATGTACATACTTTTACGACTATAGCTGCAGCCGTTCAGCAGTTAAAAGAGTTGGAACAGACTTTTTGGGCACCCTGTATTTTTTTTAGATAAAAAAGATATTACAATGGGACCTTCTGCAGACGAAGACCTTTACAGCAAAACAAAAAGTACCAAAGTCGGAGCATCCGTTCAAAAGATATGAGCTAACACACACACACACAAAAAAAAAAAACGGTTTGAATTGAGAACCTCCTCCTTTTTTGAAGTCGGTTAACAAGAAAGAAAACATGTCCCAGTGTTCATTTTTTTCTGTACATTTTAAATATAGTGTCAAAATGAATATCTCTAACTAAATAAGTGGTGTTTTGAGGGGAAAACTGCCAGTGTTCATCTTGACCCCATTTAAGGAAGATGAACAGTACTTAAAACATTTTTTTTTGCCTCTAAGTGTAACGTTATTCCACTGTCTGTTGTATATACACATTCACCTCAACCCAATACACAACCCACAACAACAAAAAAATCCAAGTACAAAAAAATTTAAAAAGTCATTCATAAAAACGTGAAAATTTTGTTCTTCTTCACCCCGTTTTACGGTATGGTAGTTGTTCTTCGACCACATTTCATGGAACCATCTGCGCAAGTACTAACGCAACGTGTCGAAATAAGGGTGACAGTCAATCTGACTCAGAGAAAATGAGCAATAACAGAGAGTGGAATAGACAACTAGAACGAGGCGGACTTTCCCTTTGTTTGTGGGGAAAAGCTGCACTATGATTGGCTATAGTCCTTTATTTGTGGGGTAAATGAAGACTCCTATAGGTTAAATTTCATCACGACGTCGAATGACGACAGAAGGTCAAGTCGTCAATTACTGGATATTTTCCAAATTTCAAACGGTCGGTCAAGTTGGCATCCCTCCAACATTTTGGACGCGCCCTCACTGCTGGTTTTAGGATATGCGGCTGCACTGTATTAATAGTTATAGCAGTAGTATTTAAGTATATTTACGCTTTTTTGTTTACGCTTTTTTGTTTACGCGCTAAACACAATGGTCGTAATTAGTCAGATTTTATTCATTTTTTTTCCCACAAACGATTGCAAAATATAAGTCTTTCTTGTACTTTTCCACTACTTCTTTATGATTAAATATTTAATATTTAAAAGAAGTAATAAATACTGCAATTATCTGTAGCTGGAACGGCAATCGGAAAACGAAAAATAAACTCATATGTATTGCATTAAGATTTGTATATTGGTTAATTTATTTTTATCTTCCATAAAAAAAAAAAAAAAAAAAATCAAGTAGTTTATATATAATATAAAACAATAAATAAATAAAAATTAGTTCTTATTACATTACTGATAAAATTAAATATTAAAAAATATATACAATAACAAAAGCATTTAAAATTTTACTGCTTTGATTCGAAACATTAGGAATAAAAGTGATTTTTTTTTAATTAAATATTATATAAATATACTAATGAAAGAGTTGTTAATTGGATGTAATATCATTCTAGCAAACAATTTACAATGGTAAAATAATTTAAGTAAAAAACAAAATGAAACAAACAAAAATTATGTCACAGGGTTTTAATTTTTAATAACTGGCAAAAAGCATAAATAATTCTTTTAGGAAAACTACAAATTTTTATATGTAACGGATTCAGTGTGTTAACAAAAACTCTTTTTCTCTCATGTAAATATGCTTAATTACTATATAATAATTATTCTTGTCAACTGTTTATAAAAATGTTATTTAAATAAGTTTATGTTGTAAGAAAATAAATTTTTATGTACAACTCAAATTCATTATACAGCTAAATATCCAATACAGAAAATTTCACAACGTACAGTCTTAATTCTCATTAAATTAACAGTTCTAAAGAAAAATATTAAAAAAGAAAAGAAAGAAAAATGCGAAAAAGAAAAACTAGTATGTCGCGGCCTTTACAAGAATTTCTTTCACATTTTCCTGTACAAATTCAGAAAGTACAAATACAAATTAATTATTGAAATTGTTTTCAATGTCGAATGTAGATGATATTCGTCGGAGAGAAGTATCACGCTAAATGTCTGAAAATGACATTTTCGGCTCTAGAGACTACATTTAAATATTTATTCAAACATATTACTATGCAAAACTATTCAATTAGTACATAAAAATTATTTTAGACACCGTTACCTAAAGATATTATTTAAATAGATTTATGTAAGAACCGAAATTTTTACATACAATTCAAATTCATTATAATTAAATTTTCAATAAATAAAACTTTACGACTTACAGTGTTAACTCTTATCAAGTTAGCTTTTCAAAATGAAAATCGAAAAAAAGTAAAACAAGTGTGTCGCGACCATAAAATAAATAAAAATCATAATTATCTATACCAATTCACACAGTGCAAATACAAATTATTTATTAAAATTATTTTTAATGATGAATGTAGACAATTTTAAGAGAAGTATCACACTAAATGTCGGAAAAAGTCCTGTAATATGGCAATGTCTTTTACGATTTATCAGGGTTGCCGGATTTCAGTAAGGCAAAACAAGAAAAAAACGGTCTTTTTTTTTGGGGGGGGGGGGGGGAGGGGATTATCTAAAGAACAAATATTTGGTTTGTATAAACTTACAAAATTCAGTAAACATAATGAGACCCGCATATAATGGTTGCATACACAACACTAAGTTTCCTGGGGAGTATCGTAATTAAAAAAAAAAAACTTCTGAAATTTCTTCTGCGCTTATAGGTCCGCACAAAAAAGTTCTGGTTTAGGAGCCATTATTAAAAATTGATTAAAATGCATTTATTTATATGTGTGTATATATATATTGTTCGTGTGTGTTTATGAGGTAAATGATAAATTTAAGTATATGGTGCGAAAAAATTAATTCTGAAGATAAATATACTTCGCATTGTTCTATTAACAACAACAAAAAAGTAAAGTAAAATCGTGTCACACATATAAATTACAAAAAAAAAAAAAAAAAAAAAAAAAAAAAAAATCCAACACAAAAATCAAATTTTTATAATAATTGGGAAAATAAAACCATAATATGTAGAGCTCAACTTTAATGTATAAAATTAATAAGAACAAAAGAAAGGCAGCTCAAAGTCTGCAATGTCTATAAAATCTTCTCCAGCTCCATAAATGTATTGCGACTCTCATATTATAGTATTAATTTAAATTCTATATCTTGTTTTATAAAAGAATAATGAAAAAAAAAAAATCATACATAATTTTCCCTAATATATATATATATAAACGAATATAATTTTTTCTTCTGTTTATAACAGTGTGATGGCATTAAAAATATGTTTGAAATAATTTCTTCCATCTAAATGTATCTGAATTCTTCAATTTGAGAATGAAAAGAACAATAAATTCTACGTTTATCATAATCCAATGTAACTCCTTTGTAATATTCTTATATAACTTGTTTGAGTTTTAAATATATTAGTATTTTTCCTTTAACTTCATACCAGAAGCTGCAATACATTCAGAATATTTAGTGTAACCCTATTGAAAAACCACCAACAATATTTACAACATTTCCTGTAGAAAATACACAATATGGATCTTTCATATAAATAATAATACATTAAAATTTCTCAATAATCTAAGCATTACCTTTTTTTTGTCCTGAATGTTCTGTTTTGTTACCTTAAATATATATACATATGTATATATAAATATGTTGTTTGGTAAAGTTATATTTTAATATATTAAATGATATCACAAACATAATTAATTAACTTGGTTATTTCTCTTTTATTAAATTTTTGATAATTTCAAACTGAAGATACCTTTATTAACCCTTAAATTGGTGATTTAAAAAAAAATCAAATTAAAAATGTGTTTCGGCTTTTATTTCTTAAATAAATAATAGGAAAAATACCTTTAAAATCCCATACCATTTTAAGCATGATTTAGGCTACGGAATATATATATATATATATATATATATTGCCAATCGGGAACATCGATTATTATTTTTTAAAAAAAATTCATTGTTAAAATTTTAAATATTAACAGCTAACATTTATTTACTTTTTTTTTTTAAATCTTCTGTTCAAAAGAACATTATGCAACGGTAACATACATAAAGTCAAATATTGAAGAGAAACCAATAGCAAGTGTACAATTCATTTTCTCGAGAAATGAAGGGAAAAGTATAAAATATAAAACCTAGGACATTAAGGTTAGATAAATAAATAAAAATTCCAAGTTTCCAAATTTGAATTAGCAATAAAAATCATTAATAAATAAATAACTGGGTGATCAGGTCTTTTTACTCCGTGGTGATCAGTTAAACGTCGAAAATTAAGAATTGTTTTCATAAATATCATAAAAATTTTAAAAATGATAAAATTGTTTCGTATCACGACCTTTGATTCCAAAAAATGGGAAAAGAAAAAGAAGGCACGATGAAAACAGCGTAAAAGCGATACCTCTGAAGCGATACCTAGTTGAAAATCATTTTTTCTATTCAGAACAAGCATATGGTTAAAAAAAGATGTATTTTCAAATTTTCAACTAGCGAAAATGATTTTAAACAGATTTCACATTAATGAAGTTTCTCTCCAGTATGAGACAAAAGATGTCTTTTTAGATGTTCAACTCGTGAAAATGATTTTAAACACATTTCACAATTATGAGGTTTCTCTCCAGTATGACACAAAAGATGTTTTTTTAGATCTCCATTTCGCGAAAATGATTTTGAACAAATTTCACATTTATGAGGTTTCTCTCCAGTATGACACAAAAGATGTTTTTTTAGATCTCCATTTCGTGAAAATGATTTTATACAAATTTCACATTTGTGAGGCTTTTCTCCAGTGTGACTCAGAAAATGTGTTTTTAGATTTCCAACATGTGAAAATGATTTTGAACACATTTCACATTTATGAGGCTTCTCTCCAGTATGACTCAGAAGATGTGTTTTTAGATTTCCAACTCGTGAAAATGATTTTGAACACATTTCACATTTATGAGGTTTCTCTCCAGTATGAAACAAAAGATGTCTTTTTAGATGTTCAACTCGTGAAAATGATTTTAAACACATTTCACATTCATGAGGTTTCTCTCCAGTATGACACAAAAGATGACTTTTTAGAGTTTCAACTCGTGAAAATGATTTTGAACAAATTTCACATTTATGAGGTTTCTCTCCAGTATGACACAAAAGATGTCTTTTTAGATGTTCAACTCGTGAAAATGATTTTAAACACATTTCACAATTATGAGGTTTCTCTCCAGTATGACACAAAATATGTTTTTTTAAATGTCCAACTTGTGAAAATGATTTTAAACATACTTCACATTTATGGGGTTTCTCTCTCGAATGAATATGGAGATCCATATTAAAATTGTGTTTAGTTGCTACTTCAGGTCAAGTTGTCAAGAACCATATACAGTTACGGAAGAACATTAAAGTAAATATAAGGTAAAGACACCAGTGCTCGTCACCCCTAAAATCTGCACCAGTAGTCGTCACCCTCTTAAAAGAAGTGTTAAAATAACCGTTTTATAACCTGTATGAATTTGAATCTACCCGCGTAAGATTCTACAAAGCCTTCTGCTTCTTATGACATAAAAAGTTCGATTTCAACTATTAGGGAAGAGTAGGGAGAAACAAAATAAGGGAAGTATACGTTAAATTACAATTGAATTGAGTCAACGTAAAGCAAATGATTAAGGGAATGGATATGCATTTCTTGATATATTTTGTTGTTTGCTGCATTTGACATTGCTCATAAAGCATTGTATGTAATGCTTATGAAATGCAGAATACGATTTATGTGCAACTTTTTAAAATTTGACATAATATAAAGGTTTTTAAGGTATGACGACTACTGGTGCATATTTTGCACGTTTTACCAGTGCTCGTCACCCCTGACGAACACTGGTGTTTTAACATTTTTAATAACTGGGTAACTTTTTTGATGAAAAATACTGTATTTTCGTTTAGAATTATGATGGTATAATTTTTACTTTAATTTGACTATCGGCACCAGTAGTCGTCAGGGGTATTCGTAAATGTAAACAAATGTATCTTAACCTCAAGAACGTGAACTTTATTGCACTTGTAACTTTTAGTCATGGTACCTTTAATTCACTATGACTGACTTTAAACCACCTAAAATTTTCGATATTATTTTGCCGAAAAAATTAAACAATGGCACTTAAAAGTGTTTAGTTATAAAGAGCTTTTTCTAGTTTTCTGTTATACATTTTAGAAAAACAGACATGATTACTCCATACATCTGTCTAATGTATTTTAAATTTTTATGATGTATTTAAGATGTATTTAAGTGAGTTTAAGTTTTTTATTGACCGTGATAATTTAATTTTAATTCATATATATTTCGAAAATGATAAAATACAAAGGCTTAATTTCATAGTTAGCATGACTGTGAGTCGGTTCAAAATTATGTTAAGGCTCTTTTGTTATGTTAGATGCAGGTGAATAAAAACTTATATAGAAAATATTAAACAAAAACATTTCTTAAGCAAGTTTTCTGTTTATACATTATATTAATTATGTAAGATAAACAAATAGTTAAAATGTTGATCAAAATTACCCTGTTGACTGTTGGTCTTAAATAATTAAAATTGTAAGATAATATTTGATAACATTAATTAACATTAACATTTGATAACATTAATATCCATAATATTTGATAACATTAGCTTGATGTGTAGAATAATACTAACAAGCTATGCCACCTTCGATGGTCCCTATATTTAAATAAAATAGGAAAAAATTCCTATCATTATCAAAATAAAAAAAAAAAAAAAACATTGACATCAGTCGAAACCGCAGTTAGTGTTCCCGCTGGCTTCTGTAATAGCTTTCCGTCCCGCAATATGATGATTGGCTTCTACTGCCTTCGGCATAGACTTAACCGCTTTTTATCCCCCCCCCTCTCCCACGGGTAAATTTAGAATTTTAACGAAATATTATCAAATTACATATTGCGTACTTTTAACCAATACCCACATATCAAAACTCACCTTTCTGAGTTAATTTGGAATAGAGCTAAGGTTAAAAACGTGTTTTTTGTCCGCCCGGCCGAGAGAAGAGGGGAAGGGTAATTTTGCAAAATCGCCTTATAATGCGTGTAAGGTACACACACACAACCAACCAACGCATAAAAAAAATCCCCTCCCAAAAATAATTTGCAGCAGAGTTGAGCTTGAAAACATATATATATATATATATATATATTTGCCACCCTCACATAGACGAAAGATCTTCGCAAAATCTCTTTATACTAGGTGTTGGATGCGTATGACCAGCTCACACATCAGAAATCGCCTTTGTAAGATTATTTAGAGCAGAGTTATGCGTAGAAATACGTTTTTGCTACCCTTTCTCAAAATTTGGTCGGAAAGAATTACGCAAAATACCTTTACAGTATTTTTGGGTACGCATAACCAATCAACGCATCAAAAAATTGCTTTCCTGATATAATTTGGAGAATAATTACTCTTGAAAACGTGTTTTTGCATCCACCCCACATTTATTGAGGAAGGAGAGGCGAAGGATTTCTCAAAATTCCTTTATACTATGTGTTAGGTACGCATAATCAACCCATACGTTAAAAAAAAAAAAATAATTGCAATACAAAAAGGATGTTTTATATACCGTGTTTTAAAATTTTCTTTTGAATCATATAAATGCTATTGAAGGCAGCGAGAACCCGAAACAATTGGCTAAAAATATTTAAAAAATCCATTGTTACCGTCTTCTGAAAGTTTCAAATGTCTAGCTAGCCGAGAAGTCAGTTAAAAATCGATTGCAAGATTTGTACTGATAACGCTGCCGAAGGCTGCAGGGACCCGGAGCAGTTGGCTAAAAGTATTTAAAAAATGCATTTTCATCGTGTTCTGAACTATTCTGAAAGTTTCAAATGTCTAGGTAGTCGGGAAGTTAGTTAAAAATGAATTGTAAGATTTGTACTGGCCAAACAAACAAGAATGCACGTTAATAAAAAGCATGGTAAAATCAATCTTACTGCGATAATTTGGAACATAGTCACTCTTAAAAACGAGATTATTACCCCCACCCTTGCTACTTACCCTCTGCTTTAAGTAAAGATATTTTTGAGAACGAATAAAATTTTGAAAACTTTCCTTAAAAGCAAAGAATTTTCCAATTATTTCACATATGAATTTGTTTTATTCGCAATATTTTGAATTTTACCATTTAATGTTTTGTGTTTTAAACCCTAAGAATGGATTTGGGTTCTAAATATGTTCCAAAGATATTCTGTTTCATTTAATTTTTCAAAAACGCAATTAAAATCAAACTATTGAGCAAATTGTTGCGTTTTATTTACATGACGACCACTAGTGCAAACACCTGACGACTACTGGTGAAACGCAGTTTTCAAGTGACGAGCACTGGTGCATTTTTATAGGTTTAATTTTTATTTTTTTTAAAAAATTGGCTTAACGTATTGAAAAATTGAAAGTGTCTAACAACAACTAGAAGAATCAGTGTATAAAATAGACCAAAGTATAATATTGATACATAAATTCCACACGAATGCCACGCGAAAAACAACAAGCATTTTAAAAATAAGGCCTTAAGAGTGACGAGCACTGGTGTCGTTACCTTATACATTCCAGTCGGAGGTGTACCACGTATTGTTTTGTCTGTTTTACACGCATCACAAGTGTATGGTTGAGTTCACGGTACACAGCCCGGGCTTGGGCTGGGCTTCCCTCATTCCCCCAAAATGACGTCATAACATTAACTCGGGTAATCGTTTTCGTGAACGCTTTTGGGACATTTCATTTTGGGACATTTCATTCAACTTAACAAGAAACAAAAGCGTGGGAAGCAGAAGCATCGTCCGTAATTTTTTTTAAATCGCATTATTTTCAGAGAATTTGTAAAGTGTTTTAAGTTACATTTTCCGGTTCAGGTTGGTATTTATACAGGTTTCTTTTCTGTGTTTTACATTAAATTAAACTTGTTAATTCCAAATGTGCTAGCATGACTATAGTAGTTTCTAGATTTCACAGATTCATGTTGTGTATCACAGATGTGTTTATGTTCAAGGTTTTTAATCTAATCCATGTGTATTTTCATATTTCCTATTAATTTTTGTTTTTTTTTTTGGTTATTCATTTGCCATCCAAGTGATTTGTGAATGAATAGTAAAATGTTTGATGAGGTTTAATAATTTGTGTGTCATTTGATATTCTGTTTTTTTTTTTTTTTTTTTTTTTTTAATGGTAGTAATTTTCAGGTATTTTGCCTTTTGAGTCACAATCGCCCATGTATGCTAGTTTAGTTTTATATAATACAACCGTTTTAGAGATAATAGTTTCCAGTAAAATGAAATGCTAAATAATTTATAGCATTTATTGTATGAAATGCTAAAAATTGTTACAACAATATGAATAATGATCTTCATTAATAATAATGTAAATCATTATTTAAAAACTGTGTGTAGTGATGCGAGGGAGGCGAATTACTTTGGAACAATATTTCATAACAGCTATGTTATGATATGAAGAAATCTAAAATTAATCTCAAAGAAATTGGTGATTTATGCTTTATGTTTTCATATCTTGTTTTTACCATATTTATAGCATTATAAAATTTTGCAAATTAAACTTGAGTATAATTATATCTTACAATGCGAACTTGATCATCAATTTAAAAAAAATTGCTTCTTCAAACAGGATTCTCATTCGATTTCAAAAATAAAATTCCCTGATCTTTTTAGATTTCCCAGGTCTATTTTTTTTTTAATGTAAAATTCCAGGTTACAAAATTTGGTTTATGACAAGAAAAAGAGTGGCTCGCAACGTAAAAGATAAGGCATTTTAAATTGCAGGTTCAAAAATCATTTTCCAGAATTATATCAATATTTCCCCAGGTTTTTGAGCATTATTTGAAATTTTCCCTGACTGTTTTCACTAGCTTGAAATTCTTCCTGACCCATGGGAACCCTGTTTAAATTCTAAAGAAATAAATAGTAGCATTTATAAAATTTAAAATGTACTATGAAGTCATGCTAGTAGAACTGCAATTAAAAAGTTTACGTTAATGGAAAAAAGGTGTATAGATTTTAACATGAATCAAAAAAATGTGATTTCTCATTATTCTGCTTAAACACTTTACAATACAAAATACTAATTTAAACTAAAGTAAAACATTTAACTGAATATGCAATTAAAAATTTTTTGCAATGCTTCTCACAAGATCTTGTATTTCACGAATAAGTCTGAAGTGTGTCTTGATAAAATACAATTTTTTTTTAATAAAAATTTTATTTAAAAATTATAACCGATCACAAATTAAAAAAAAAAAATGAATAAAACTTACAGTCACACAATATAATGCTGTAATCCCCAATATGCACATGATATGTACACTTTGCATACATAAAAAAATAATAGAACAATAGAATAAAACACTCGATACTCAAAAAATACAAAACATTGAATCAACACCTTAAAATGAACTTTCAACAACTGTTTTAGGTCGAAAATAAAATGACCAATGCTTTGGCCTAGAATCTGCAGCAAAATTATTGAAGCACCAGCTTTAATTCCTATTAAAAGATGAGCACCCAGTACTGTTTTGTTATGTAAATATTTGTCGAGTCATGGTCTTAGTGTTATGCTGTTTATAATAAAAATTAGCAATCAAACTGAAAAAAAAAAAATATATATATATATATATATATATAATGTGGCTGTACTTTGCTTATCTGATGAAGGGTTGTGTTATCTTTCGACCTGAAACAATTGTTGTAAGTTCCTTCTTTTTATGTTTATTCAAAGTTTTATACTTATTATTTTTAAACACCAATTGTATGGTGCTTTTCTACAATACTGGATACTCTTAACATAAAAAATGTACAAAATTTTGTATTGCAACAATCGATAAAATGCATGTATGTACACTTTGCATGACATGAAAAAAAAAAAAAAAAAAAAAAAACCACTGAGTACCTAAATTTTGAAATGCATGGTGATGACTCCCTTTTTTTATCTACCCGCCACTGGTGAGAGATTCTGCTCTCGAAGCTGATAAATGAGAAGTGCCGTGTTCCTTTTTTAGTAAATTGCCAAAAATAAATAAGTAAATATTTCTGCTAATGATTAAAAAATATTGAGCAAAATTGTGCTAAAGAAATGGAACAGTGTCAATATAAAGTAAAGACATCAGTGTTCATCACCCCTGTAGCAGAAACACGGCGACATAGTCGCGGACACAGAAAAACAGCTTGCAGACAGTTTTTGTCCGCACTAATATATATAAAAAAAATTAGTCTGCAACTTTTAGACAATTTGTCTGTACTAATAAAAAAAAATTGCCCGCAACTTTCGGACAGTCTTTGTCTGCAGTCATAAAAAATTTTCCGCAATTTACGGGCATTTTTCGCCCACGGACATGCATTACCGATGTATGACGTCTTAGACGCTCTCTGGTCGTGTAAGCCATTTTCACTCGTGATTACATGCAAATTTTGCAGACAGATTACGAAATTTTAAAAGCCTGTCGCAGACATCTACAAAACTTTCTGCCACTGGGTTTATCCCCTTCACCAAAGACATATTAAAATAACTGTTAATTAACATGTTATAACATCTATGAATTTCAATCCGCTTGAGTTAGATTCTCCGGTTCTAAGGAATCCTATGCAGGTGGATTCAAATTCTTAGATGTTATTAAACGTTTATTTTAACATGTCTTTTGTGAGGGTGACGAACACTGCTGTCTTAATCTTATAATCCCTTGACGAAATTTGAAAGCAAAGTAGCTTGGTCATTTCTCATCAAGATCTTTAATTACACAATTGTGATAGCTATTTTAATCCATCACCAAAATAACAATAAAAGTTTAAAAGCCACCAGTAGAGTCCTGCATCGGGTCGGGTTGGATGATCACTTTTTCCGTCGGGTCGGGTTTGTTGAATTTTTTTTTGCAGCTCGGGTTTAGTTTTCAATGAGTCGGATCGACTTGAGAACATCATTCAATATTTTTTTTTTTTTTTTTTTTTTTTTTTTTTACAATTACAAGCATAAATTTGTAGACATAATTAAGAACTGATTTAAACATACTATATATACTAAATATGTGTCGGAGCTTCGTATTCGTATCCGCATGATTCAGAATTCGTATCTGGATCCGCATAAAGAAGAAAAAAATATCCGTACTTGTTTTCGTTTCTTGAAAGAATCTAATACATACTTTTTGTAGAAATTGTATGAAAATTTAAGTATTATAAATCTTTTTTGACCATTGTTAATATATAAATAAAAGAAATGCAGTATAACTAGAGATGCAAGGCTTTCAAAACATCCGGTTTTTTCCCGGAAAAAAACCGTTTTTTTTCCCTGGGAATTTAAGACAAAATTGGGAATTTTGAAATTTCCCCAAAACTGGGAATTTTGAAATTATGAATATTTTTATAACTTTTGTTAATTATTACAAGTTAGTTACAGTTACACTTCCGGTTGCATCAAACGGAACTTTTCAATTGCAAAGCGGTTGCAAACCTGTCTGCAAAGTGGATAATATTTGCAAGTGATGGAAACCTCTTGCAAACAGATAACAATCGCTTAAGATGGCCATCGATGGACATGTTTTTAATTAATATGTTACTTCATAATCATGAACAATTATATTTTCGAGGATCTTTGAAAGTATTATGATCATGTATCGGGTATAAAAAATATAAATAATTTCAAAAGTACAGACTATCGAAAGTAAGTTTTTCTTTCTTTTTTGAAAACGCAAAAAATATTATGCATGCTTATTATATATATTACTACAGTTCATTCTAGTAGCTATCAGAATTTAGATATTCTTTTTAAACTCTAAGTGAAGTATCTGTTTAGAAAATTTTATGTAATGATCTTGAATTAGAAGTAATTAACTTTCTTTTAATGTTGTTTACCGATAGCTTGCCCGTAAAGCTATAATGTATTTTATTGTTTTCGTTTTACTATATGTAAAATACAGGTTATCTGTGTATCTGTTTATGAAGAATTGGTAAAAATGTGCTTTACGGTCCTTCTTGGCGATTTTTTGGCGAGTTTTTTCCGAACTCGCCGAGTCTGCGCGGTGTCGCGTTTTTCTCTCCCGTCCTTTCCAAAATGGCGGACTGGAAGCACGGTTTCCCAGTTTCTATAACCGTTCCAAGAAGGCCGATTTACGCAATTTAAAGCGATTATGTAAACATAAAGCGTCAGAAATATCTTACAAATACTTGAGTAAAGAAAAATACAAATTTAGTGTCAGAAATATCTTACAAATACTTGAGTAAAGAAAAATACAAATTTTTCCGGACTGGAAGCACGGTTTTCATACCCATCCTTTCGAAAAGGGCCGATTTACGTACTTTAAAGCAATTATGTAAACATAAAGCGTCAGAAATATCTTACAAATACTTGAGTAAATAAAAATACAATTTTTTCACAATTGTTATCAACTAAATCTAAGAAATATTACAAAACAAAAACAGCACAAGTAACTTAATATACACAAATAAGCATTTAAATAAAAAAGAAAGTTTATTTACTTACCCGTTTCATAATTTCCGTAAAAAGTAGCATTTTCCTCGAAAAAAAGAAATATCCCCTCTGCATATAACGATATAATCATGTACACCAACCACTCTAGCATCACTCTAAACACTAATCCAAAGCTTTTTTTCAGCATAAACATTCAATTGTACAAAACCAATAAACGCTACTCAAAAGCTTTTTTTTTTAAGATACTCAATCTAAATAATCAATTTTACAAAACCAACAAATGACAATTTTACCTACATAAGAAAAGCGGCACACTGTAACAACATTACTCTTGGAAAAACGAAGAAAATAATCTCTGGAGATTTCGATTTTATCATGTACACCAACCACATCAACACAATTTCAAACCGTACTCAAACGTATTTCTTATGATATTCAACACAAATAATCAATTTAAAATAAATCGCAATTTCTCAGAAGAAAAACAACAAACAACGTGTGCGTGCCTTGCCTGACACATGATGCAATGAAACGGCCTACTGTTGCCAAAATTCAAAAAACAAAAGAAACAAATCGAAATACCAGACTCTTTCTGAAAGGACCAAAAAAAAAAAAAAACAGAGAATACAACAATAACCTTAAATATAACCCAGATAAGCAGAGTGCATTTAACGTCACACTACTACTGCGTTATGGGCGATAATCTCGGAGATTTGCAAGTAATGTTTCATTTAACATCGCACTAGCACTACCCTTCGGCGACAATCTCGGAGGTAAGTAAGGTAAGGTGACCATATTTTCAAACACTGATTTGAGGACAAATTACCGTTTGTCCCCAAATCGAAGTAAATGTCGAGGAAATTGAAAACTCTATTTGGGGACTTTTTGGAGGACACGATAGACCAATATCTATATGCATTATTAATAAAAAGAACTCTGATTTATACATTACAAAATGCTTTGAATCACTTTTAGAAAAAATACACGCAAATATTTAAATTTCGGGACATTTAGCATCCCCGAGTAGTCAAAGAATTTTTGGGGACAAAAAATAGAAAAGGCCAAAATTCGAGGACAGTCCTCGAATTTCGAGGACGTATGGTCACCTTACAGTAAGGTAGCATTTAACTTCGCACTAGCACTGCGCTTCGGTGACTTTTCGCAGGAATGAGTAATATGCACGTTTGTACGGTCCGCGTATATGAAACCAAAAAAGAAAAAAAACACTGGATACCACACCCGCATTGTGCATGAATGTATAAAACCTACGAAATTTTGTTTTGCAGCAATCAGTAAAATTAAAAAAATCCCTTTCTTTTGCTTCGTTACTCATGTCATAAAGCTTTTTCGCCGGAGGGCCCTCCGCGTCCTCGGTGCCTCCCGCTTGTCGTGGACTAGTCCACGACAAGCCCTCCACAAGAGGGAAGAGTCCACAAGAGGGCCCTCCGGCGAAAAAGCTTTATGACATGAGTAACGAAGCAAAAAGTCCACGACAAGCGGGAGGCACCGAGGACGCGGAGGGCCCTCCGGCGAAAAAGCTTTATGACATGAGTAACGAAGCAAAAGAAAGGGATTTTTTTAATTTTACTGATTGCTGCAAAACAAAATTTACTGCTTCATAAAGCTTTTTCGCCGGAGGGCCCTCCGCGAACAAGCTTTATGACATGAGTAACGAAGCATTCGTTTTGCAGGGAACAGTAATATGCACGTCTGTACGCACCGCGTACATGAACCCCCCTCCCCCCCCAAAAAAGCACTGCCCCCCCACAAAAAAAACATTGCCCCCTTCCAAAAAATCACTGCCCCACCAAAAAAAAACTGCGCCCCCCCAAAAAAAACAGTGCCCCCCAAAAAAAAATCACTGCCCCCCCCACACAAAAAAAAAATCACTGCCCCCCCCAAAAAAATCACTGCTCCCCCCAAAAAAAAACACTGCCCCCCCCCACAAAAAAAAATTCACTCCCCCCCCCTCACAAAAAAAATCACTCCCCCCACAAAAAAAAATTCACTGCCCCCCCACCCCAAAAAAAAACACTGCCCCCCCCACAAAAAAAAAAATTCACAGTCCCCCTCCCCCCCTCCCAAAAAAAACACTGCCCCCCCACAAAAAAAAAATTCACTGCCCCCCCTCCTCCACCAAAAAAAAAAAAAAATCACTCCCCCCCCCACCACACACACACCCAAAAAAAAAATCACTCCCCCCCAGAAAAAAAAAAATGACTGCCCCCCCCCAAAAAAAAAAAAATTCACTCCCCCCTCCAGAAAAGAAAAAATAAATCACTGCCTCCCCCCACACACACAAAAAAAAAATCACTGCCTTAAAAGCACATTTTATCCAAATGATGTCCTCCGGACGAAATGTCGTTTTGCCGCGACCAGTAATATGCACGTATGTACGCGGAGCGTACATGAAAACCACAAACAAAACATCACTCTATACCTCACCCGCATTCTGCATGAATCTGTTAAACATACGAAATTTCGTTTCGCATCGGTCAGTAAAGCGTACATAAAAACCAAAGAAATATCACTAAATACGTCTCACACAAACTCCATGAATCTTTAAAACGTAGGAAATTTCGTTTCGCATCGATCAGTAACCCGTATATAAAAACCAAAAAAAAAATATTACTAAATACGTCTCACACAAACTCCATGAGTCTTTAAAATGCACGAAATTCGTTTGGCAACAATAACGCACGCGAAAATCATAGTTTCAAAACATCATGGGGAGGTTACCACATTTCAAACATCGATCGTTCAGCGGCGCATAAACACCGTGGTTACTAAGGTTGGCATCTTTATCCGCGAGTCGCCAAGAAGGACCGTAAAGCACATTCCAACCGAAGAATTTTTATAATTGAATCACCACGGAAATGTTTATAACCAACATCATATATATATATTATTCTATTTAATTCGTAGAACAGCTATCATAAAAAACTTCCATTATTTAATAAAGTATGATTTCTTTATCTTATGCTGAAAAATAAACGTTGCATTAAATGTCAAATATGTCTTTTGTTTGTACTGTTTGTTCAATTTGCATTTAAAAACTTATTAATTTTTTAACCTTATTAGTTTGTACATGGTTTGAAAATATCCTTTTAATTGTTATAAGGAGAGAGTGGAAGAGTAAAACTGCAAAGAAAACAAAGGGGAAGAGTTAATGTTGCTTTATTAAATATGTGCACACACACACACATATATATATATATATATATATATATATATATTAAAAATGTAGCAAATGTTAAATACTTGTATTTTCCTTACTAATAAAAATGCTAATAAGTGCATATTATTTAAAAACAAAGTCAATAAAAAATTCAAATTTGATTAAATTCTAAATATTTTGTTTTAATAACAAACATGTTAGCAGATTTAATATACTGTGTATTAGATTCGATACTCTTAACATATTTCATCCTCAGTAATTTGTCCATTTTTAACTGATATATAAATTGTTTAAAGTGCTGCTCAATTTGCCTTCAGAAAACTGACTGTAATGTAATTATTTTCTTAATCACTTTATTTACTTTTTAAAAAATTTGATAGTAATAAATATATAGAACATTGATTTATAGCTGTAAATAATATCAATATTTTGTATATCAATTTGCTCATTAGGTATTTTATTTTATTTTAGATTTTATCTGTATTGAAAGCCTGACCGCATGAAGAATGAAGTGAATTTCTAATTTATAAAATGGGATTTGTCTGAATGAGAACCGATTTGTTATGTTAGTTTTGATGTTTTAACGTAACAAATTAGATTCTTTTTCGGATACATATATAATGTGTCTGCTTTACCCCAAAATATTTTTTCAAGAATTGTGGGAAAACGACTGAAGAAAATCATTAACTATATAGCTGGATAGTTTTCAAAAGGATCTCAAGCTGAATGAGGGCTAGTGCTTAAGAAGAAAAGGATTTGAAAAAAAAACTTTAAGGATTATCATATTTATTTTTGTAAGTACTTTACTTTTCAAATTATATGGTTTTTCTTTACTCGCATACTTAGCAGTTCTACTGTCTACTAAAGAATCAACTGAATATTTAATTACTGAATTAACTAATTAAAAAATGATCTGTATCCCTATTCTTCAATCGTGGTTAGTACTGCATTAATGATACTTTTAAACAATGCTTCTTCTGAAAAGAGGATTTACTAAAGGGAATTTGACATGTTTTTGGCCACTAAGCATAGATTTAACTAGTAATATCTTTTAGCAATATCGAATTTTGATTCGGCTATCAAAAATTTTGAAAGCATAAAATAAAAGATAGGTGTGTATAAAGATGATTTAACATACTAATGCTATACTAATAATGAACTTTTTAAGATTATAAATGCCAAATAAAATCTATATAAAGTTTTTCTTTTTTAAGTGAATTATTAATTTTAGATTATTAATTTTAATTTTTTTTTTTTTTTTTGCATATTTGTATTGATAATTTTAGGTCATACATAAGTATATGATTTTAAATTTTATTCTAGAAAAAAAAAAATTCTTTTGTTTACTTTGCATAAAGACCATGCAGTTTATTTCATAGTGAATATCAAAAAGTAAGTTGTAATTTTATCCTAGTTATAATTCTATACTGCTCTATTTAAGTTGTCTTGATCAAATATATCACCCCGATGAGGAAAATAAATAAAAAATGCAGTATTTGAAAAAAATCAGCATCAGGAAAACAATAAAGCATTGACTTGCAGTATAGTAAAACTGACATAACTATCTCTCATGTGGATAATTTTCGAAATAGAGATAAGCTTTTTGTACACGTTAAGACACTTCATACACATTTTCAATTACATAAATTCAAAATTGCCATTTTTTGATTTATCAGGGTGTGATATCTAAAATAGAATATGTGATGTCTATACTTACTCGTGTTTTAAGCAATTATTTAGAAACTCACTCTTTAATTCGACTCAGTAATAGACAGTGAGTCAATACAACAAATTTTAAAATCCAAAGTTATCTCCAACTGTGTGGTCTCAACTTGAAATAAAGTAAGGGGATTTCTATAGTCATGTTCTACTGCTATCTTGTGTTACACACTCTCAATATTTTAAATAGTGAAAAGCAGAGTTGCGATAAATAGGGTAGAACCTCTACAGGCATTGATAAACAGAGCCCCTTAATTGCTTAAAAAATTTCTATTTCCAATAAATAACAAAGCTATTTCACTTAAAATAATTTTTTTTTCTCTCGTATGAAAAAGGGAAAAATTATTCTACTTACATGAGTTTAATGACCATCCTTAAAATGTGACAAAAAATAATTATAAAAATATGAAGTCTATTTTTGTTTCCTGAGTGTTAATAGATATAAATTTCTGTACAAAACAGAATTTAATTTAGTACAATGGGACTTTTTATTAAATCCCCTTCCATATAAATGCATAAGGTATCTCTGTTTCGTTCTTTAGCAACAGTTACTTGGTAGAGCTTTAGTATAGTGATTTTTTTGGGGGAGGGGGATTTTATTGTGCATAAAGGCTACAAACGTGCATGATAGTGATTGCAGCGGAATCATGCTTTGTGCATTTTGAGATTGATGCACAGTGAAGTTGCAGTATCCAATGATGTTTTTATTTTTGTTTTTATGTACACAAAGCATGCATACGTGTATGATAGTATTTGCTAGCGAAATAAGTTTTTTGTATTTTGAGATCCGTGCTCAGCGAGGTAAGAGCATACGAGGGATTTTTTTTTTTTTTAATATACGCACATATTTGTGCATATATGCGTGATAGTGGTTGTTGCGGAACTGAGTTGAGATTCACGCACACTAAGGCAGCGGAATCCAGTAGAGACTTTTTAAAAATGTATTTACTACTTTCTTCTATATTCAATAGATGAAAGTATTGGATTCATAAAAATTTTCGACTTCGGGTTTTTGGTGGATTTACACGTTTTGAGAAGACAATTTGATCATTTTTAGAAAATGTCTGTCTGTGCGTGTGTGACAAAATTTTGTGGCAACTGTATCTCAGGTACTACTGCATAGAATTTCATACATATTGGTATGTAGTTACACATTGACATAAATTAGTGTCTATCAACTTTTGGTAAAAATTGTCCAAAAGCTTCCGTTACCATCCTGCTTTTTCTAAATTTTTAGCTTTGTGGTATAGGACAAAATTTTGTATAAATGTGCATAAAGAGAATTATTCTTTAATAATCATTATGAAACTTTAAAAAAAAAATGTGTATGTAGGAGCCTAGTCTCCCCGTCTGGGGGGGGGGATCCCCCTCGACGGGAGGAAATTTTCTTGATGGGTATCTTTCAAAAGAGCTCGCCAATACCTTTAAAATGGTTGAATAATCGATCTGCAAGAATTTAAAATAAAGTTATATATATATATATATTTTTTTTTTTTTTTTTGTTGTTGTTGTTGTTTGTTTAAGTGTAATATTGAGAAAAAAATTGACTGTTTTCGGATATTTAGTGTTATTCTACTTCTCTAATACAGATTTTTTAAAATTATTTTTACTGAGTGAATTTGTATAGGAAAATATAGAAGAAAGTCATGTGGTGGCCACAACATACTAGTTTTTATTTATTTTTGTTTGTTTTGAGCAAAATGTATCATTAGCTCTTACTAAATATGCAGTGATAGTTATTGCTGCAGAATCAAGCTTTGTGCATTTTGAGATTCATGCACAGCGAAGTCGCAACACCCAACGATGTTTTTACTTTTGCTTTCATATACACAAAGCATACATACGTATATAATAGCATTTGCTAATGAAATAAGTTTTTTACACTTTGAGATTTCTGAACAGCAAGGTAATAGCATCTGAGTGATTTTTTTTTTTTTTTTTTTTTTTTTTTTTTTTAATATATGGTTGTGCACATATGCGTGTTAGTGATCGCTGCGGAATTGAGTTGAGATTCATGCTTACTAAGGCAGCGACATTCAGTGAGGTTTTTTTTTTTTTTTTTTTTTTTTTTTTTTTTTCTTGTGAACAAAGTGTACATATCCGATGATAGTGATTGCTGCAGTATCAAGCTTTGTGAATTTTGAGATTCATGCACAGCGAGGTTGCAACACCCAATAATATTTTTAATTTTATTTTCATATACCGTACCACAAAGCATACATATATGATAGTATTTGCTAATGAAATAAGTTTTTTGCATTTTGAGATTCGTGCACAGCAAGGTAACAGCATCTGACTTTTTTTTTTTTTTATACATGTTTGTGCATATGTGCACGATAGTGATTGCTGCAGAATTGTGTTGAGATTCATGCACACTAAAACAGCAGCATCCAATGAAGGTTTTTGTTTTGTTTACTGTGAACAAAGTGCACATATACGGGTGATAGGGGATGTTGTGGTCAGAATTTAATGCAATTTGGGAATTGGGAGAGGAACACAGGTGTATATATTGATAATTCTCTTAATCACTTTACTTAATATATCCTTACCTCTCTAAGCATTTTGTTTGAGTATCTAAAATTATAAGTACGACTATAGCAAAACACATTAGAAAAAATCACAATACAATTGAACTCTTTTTTTAAATACCAGTCATTTGTACATTATTGCTTATTCAATTTTGTACAATCTCGATGTTTATTTGATTCTCGAAAGTTGCTTAGAAGAAATTTTTTAATGTTTTTCATTTTGTACAATATAAAATAATAATAATAAGAAGAAGACGAAGAAGAATTCTTAAATTTAATCTGTTTTAGGAAAATATATAAGTAATTCGAAAATTTTCCCCAATTGTTGTGCTAGAAATGCAGAAACTTTTTTTTTCTTTTTTTTTTTTAATGCATAAAAATCAGGAAAACGATATGTGTATAAATTTTCATGAAAAAATTTTCACTGTAGGAAATTTAACATCAATTTTTTAAAAACTCTAATTAGAAAATTTATAAAAATAACTTGTAAAAGAAACTATACCACTGTGTAAGTAATAGCATAAAATGGGATCCCTTCTTTTTTAAAAACACTTCATTATTTTAAATAATTCTTTAAAAATAGAAATTTTTAAAGAAGTTTTCAAACTATTACAGGATTATGTATATTGGTTTCCTTAATTCTTCAGCTTGTATAGTATGGAAATTGTATCCAACATTGTACCGATACATTTATCTTAAGTACTAATTTAATAAAGAAAGCTTAAGTTTCTTTTCAAATTATGATTTGGTTGCATAAATTGATAAATTGAAAATAAAATGATAAATTAAAATAATATTATAAGCTTATCAGTATATCAAAGTCCTTACATTTGCCATTTATATTAAGTAAACAACATATTATTTGCTTTAGTGATTTCTAATTCGTTTTTTCCCTGCAAAATTCCCAAAGTTCCCAGTTTTTTCCCCAAAACTCCCGGGTTTTTTCCCTTGGTTTTAAATTCCCGGGTTTTTTGCATCTCTACTGCTACCTTATCGCAAACTTTGAATCCTCGATCTGCAAACTCGTAGGTTCCTTTGCGTACTCTCTCCTCAACCCTGTTTTTTAAGTCTTTTCGCAGCAAATCAATTCGGGTGCGAATTTCTCTTTTCAGCATTAACATTGCAGGACTTTGAACAGTAGTTAAATTTGGAGCCTTTCTGTATTGCATTAAAAATGTACTGAGCTTTTGCTTTAAAGTTCCTGGATACTTCTGCATGGTTCTTAAAGATTGTTTCACTGTAAATACATATCTCTCAGCCTGGCCATTACTCGAAGCTTTGAATGGCGCTGTAGGCCTGTGCTTAATTCCATTATTCAGTAGGAATGTCTTAAACTCTTGTGAAGAAAATTGTGGCCCATTATCACTAACTAGCACTAGTGGCAGTTCAAAATGTGCAAAAAAGTATCGTAAGCATTCAATTGTTTTAAAAGCTGTACTTACTTTTACTGGATATGCTTCCAGCCATTTTGAGTGAGCATCTACAATTATGAGAAACATGTGCTCAAAAATAGGTCCTGCGTAATCAACGTGTATACGTTCCATTGGAGCGCTCGGATACTCCCAATGGTGGGCTTTTACTTTCGGAGGATCAATCTTGTGTGCAGCACATTCCATACAGTTTTTTGAAGTATTTTCAATGTCCTTGTCAATACCATTCCAAAACACGTATGACCTAGCAATTGCTTTCATTTTAACTGTCCCTAAGTCTCCATGGTGTAATTCTTTTAAAACAGCCTCACGGTATCGTTTTGGAACACATGTGCGTTGACCGTACATTATACAGCCGTCTTGTAGACTATACTCCATTTCTCTTCCTTTTAACTCCCCACCACCACTTTGTAAAATTTTTAGGAGAGGACTAAGCTCGGTATCAATTTCTGTTTCTTTAGCTATATGTCTAGCAGTAATGGGAAGAGTTTCTATTTGTTTCAATTGAAATAGAGTAACATCATCCTGAATGGGAAGTTGATCTGAATTAGTCGGTAATCTTGAAAGGAAATCGGCATTACCATGCTCTTCGGTTTTACGGTATAAAATATCGAATTGAAAAGACTGTAAAGTTAAAGCATAGTGCAGGAGTCTGGTAGCTGCCAAAACTGGTATGCCCTTCTTCGAGCGAAAAATCACTACCAGAGGTTTATGATCTGTAATTAAAGTAAATTTCCTGCCTTTCAAGTAAAGGAAAAATTTTTTAGTTCTCCAGATGATGGCTAATGCTTCTTTGTCGATTTGAGAATACTTTTTCTCAGTTTCAGAAAGAGTTCTGGACGCATATGCGATTGGCCTTTCAGTACCGTCAGGAAGTTTGTGGGAAAGTACCGCTCCCAATCCCACTGGCGATGCATCAGTTGCTAACGTGAGGGGTAATTTTGGGTCATAATGTATTAAAAATCGCGGTGAACAAAGTTCCTTTTTTATATTATGAAAAGCCTCCTGACAATCCTTTGTCCATACCCATTTTATATTTTTCTTTGTCAGATTGTATAAGGGGTTAGCTATTGTCGCTAAATTCGGAAAAAATTTCCCGTAAAAGTTAACTAATCCTAAAAAACTTTGAATTTCCAGAACATTTCTAGGTCTCGGAGCTTTAGCAATAGCGAATATTTTTTCGTCGGTTTTGTGTAATCCCTTGGCATCAATTACATGCCCTAAGAATTTTATCTCATCCTGAAAAAATTTACTTTTCTCGAAATGTAATTTCAGTCCATGTGTTTGACACTTTTGGAAGAAATTTTTTAAGGTATTTAAATGTGTATTATCATCCGGGCCTGTTATACGCACATCGTCCATGAAGACTTTACATCCTTCCATTCCCTGGAATAGTCCGTCTATGTAGTGTTGCCATATAGCCGGAGCCGCATTAAGCCCAAACATTAATCTATTACACTTATAGAGCCCTTTCTGAGTGTTTATGGTTAATAGTCTTTGAGTTTCAGAGTCTACTTTCATCTGAAGATATGCATGTTTGAAATCAATTTTAGAAAAATGCTTTCCCCCACTCAAACAAGAAAATATTTCTTCAATAGTCGGCAAAGGGTGTTGATGCGTAATAATATTTGGGTTTACTGTTACCGAATAGTCGGCACACAGTCGTATTGAGCCATCCGGCTTGACTACTGGTACCACCGGAGTTGCCCATTCTGATGTTTCCACCCTTTCGATTATACCGTCCTTTTCCAAGCGATCTATTTCTTGATCTACTCGGTTTTTCAACGCGAAAGGTACAGGTCTAGCTTTGCAAAATTTTGGTGAAACATTTGGTTTCAATTCTAACTTAACCTCATAATTGTTTATCTCCCCTAATTTTCCATCAAAAACCTCCTTATGTTGTTCTAACAATGCCTTTAAGCTACCTTTTTGAGATACAGAAACGGCCTTAATTGAGTTCCAATCTAATTTTATTTCTGAAAACCTTTCCCGGCCAAATATTGTATCCATGTTTTCTTTCACAATATAAAGATTTAAGTTTTTATTTTGACCCTTGTATTCAACATTAACTGTTGCAAACCCCAGTGGTATCAGTTGTTCACCACTATAAGTTTTAAATACCAAACTTGTATTTTGAATTTTGTTATTCGAAATTTGCCGGAATGCTTTTAAACTCATAACTGAGACCCCCCCCCCCCCCGTATCTAGTTCCATAACTACCGGTCGACCCTCAATTTTTACATTAAGCATTATTGGCGGTTTTCTGTTTTTTATCTCACGTGAATTCAAACTATAAAGAAGAACGGAGTTTCTGGCTGTTTCTTTGTTTTCTACCTCAAGTTGTTTTTGTTTTGCTTTTTTACTTTCAGCGTTTTTAGCGTTATAGCACGCCTTTTCAATATGACCGATTTTTTTACAAAATCTGTAAATACTATTCTTAAATTTACAAGAATTTCTATCATGATCCGTCCCCGTACATCGCATACATATTGTACTCCTAGCATTCCTTGTTGAAGAGCTTTGTTTTTCCACACTTTGTTTCGAAATGACCGATTTAGGTTTACCCTTATATTTGGCATTCAATTCCTTAATGTCCACTGGTTTGCCAACTATTTCATTTGCCCCTTTTAGCGCTTTCTCCATAGCCAAAGCTATTTTTAAAGTATCCTCTAAAGTAATATTATCTTGCTCAAAAATTCTATCCAATAGCCTTATCCCTTAGCCCACTTACAAAAACATCCCGGAGCATTGTATTAAGCATGTTCTGATCGTAAGCACATGGTATAGCAAGTGATCTTAACTCAGCCATATAAACACTAATGGTCTCACCTTCATGCTGCTTATGATTTAAAAATACATGCCTGCTCGGTATAATAAGCGGCTTAGGATTTAAATGATTTCGCAACGTATTTTTTAACAAATTGTAATCTTTATCGGAAGGATTATCAGGAGACAGCAGGTTTTTTAACAAACTGTACATTTTACCGGACAAACTGGAAATAAGTACTTTCCGACGCTTATCCAGCGGTACCGATTGTAAATCTAAGTAGCTTTCGAACCTTTCTAAAAAAGTGTCGAACATTTCTTCAGATTCATTATATTTTTCAAATTGAAGAGAAAGAGTTTTACTATCACTTTTTGGCATCATTAAACTTATTTTCTCCATAAGAGTTTTATTTTGCTCCATTAATTCAGCAACGAGCTGCTCCATATTTAATTCTTCCAAACAATTAATTAGATAGAAATTTTTACCTTGAGCCGACTTCGGGGAAACCCCTAATCCAAATCGAAACTGTTTTTACTACGCGTTTCTTTCTTGTTCTCCAACATCCTCGTCGCCATTCTTGTGTTTTGTTGATTCATGCAAATAATTCACGCACTTTTCTATTTAACACACACAATATATATTTGGGTTCATAATTACATTGACTGTTCATATTTACAATAAGGATGCTAAGCTTTAGAGACAACAACATTGTTCTTTGAGTCCATACTCTCAAACACCCCTCGTACACTACTGCGCACCATTTCAGTTCGATTACGATTCAGTTCAGAGTTCGATTAGTCAGTTCGATACACCACAATACCAGAGCCGGGAATCGAACCCTGGGTCTTCAGCTTAACCTGCGGATGCTCTAACCACTGAGCTACCCTGGCTGATAACCAGTTCGGCATTTCTCACATAATATACATTGGCAAAGTCATGCGCAGCTATATCAAGTGACAAACGACCATGGCACAAATCCAATAGGCCACTAATTTAGAAATTTTATTCATCAACCTTGAAAATTCATTTCTGTTAGATTGGAGTGGAAGGCTGATTTTTTATACCAACTATGTGAAAAATACCAGATCCGGGAATCGCCTTCCGCTTAACGTGCGGATGCTCTAGAGTTAAAAATCAGCCTTCCACTCCAATCTAACAGAAGCAAGTTAAGCCACCAGTACATAATTTCTAATTTACAATTTTTAGACACCGTGATACTTATGTATTAGGCCATTGATCTTTTCTGCAAAATAATAAGTCTTTGTCAAGTACATGTAATAGACAGTCAATGATGAAGAAATGCTATCAAGCATACATATGTGCATACTGACGATTGCTGCAATACAAAATTTCATGTATTGTTTACTGTTTTATTTTTAGATATACCTGAAACTTACATACAGCATATATTAGTAGTAAATGGTGCATTACAGAATTTCATGCAATTTTTAGTGACAGTGACATGTTTATTCAGTGATTTTTTTTTTTTTTCATGTATGCAAAACATACATACGTGCACATTGATGATTGCTGCGATTGGGAATTTCATGAAATAAAACATAATGTGTATGTACATGTACATATATATATATACATTGTATGTGTATATACATATATATATATATATATAATATACAAACCGGTGTATGTGCCGCAGCCCTTACGAAAAAAAAAAGCTATTTTTTCTTGGCTGCAACCCTTACAAGAAGTTCAGATAATACATATATTTTTTTCTTCCGTTATCACAATCTTCAAAAATTAACTTTTTTTTTTCAGTGTTTACATGGGGAAGGGTAGATAAACGGTAAAAATTAAGAGAATATCAAAAACAATATAAATAGTAACTGTCTCCTATTCGGATAGTGTATTTCCCTGAGCTACGAGGATATGATGATGTGCACTGCAAAGCTGAATAAAAGCGTTTGTGTTAAAACAAAGGGGGCAGACAGAAAACTTCAGTTAAAGTAAACATTTTTCTTTGGTGAGCAGCTGGAATCGATTATGTAATATGATAATAATTAGCACAAGACTTTGAATAAACACCATAAAATGCAAGAACTCTCAACAATTGTTTTGGGTCGAAAGAAAACACGACTCTTTATCAGGCGAACAAAGTACGCATGAGTGCTGCAAACAAAATGGCAACACATATCACATAAATAAATGAAAAAGAAAATTCAAAACCCAAAAGTGGGCCGAGTTAAAATAAAAAAAGGTGGGGTTAAACAATTAAAACACAACCAGTGAAATAAAAATTTTAAATGAATGGCACTAATAAATGCGAAAGAAAAGGGGGTGATTTAACAAATAAATTCATGAATGCTTCAGAAAATAAAAGAAGAAAACAAAGAAATTTCTTTGCATAAAAGAAAATAAATTACTGGGTGCAGCTAATTCATTGTGCATGAATCTGAAAATTTTTTCAGTAACAATTAGTACTATTACTCACATGTGCATGCGTGTCACATGCATTAAAAAAAAAAAAAATGTGCAGGAACTGAGAATGCATGAAAATAAACATATGCACAAAATCTTCTTATGTTTCTCTATCATTGGATAGGCTGTCTGTCGGGCATTTGGCAACAATTTTTTAGTTTTCAGAAAAGGTCGATGGCTAATACATAAGTGGTTTTTTTCATAAAAAGTGATGACTATGGCTCATGCCAGTAATAAAAGCACTTTTGTGGTTGAAAAATATAAAATGATAGACAAATATATACAAATGTGTACTCTTAAAACATTTTTCTGCATGTATCGTAGCTTTGATGTAAAAACAATACACTTATATTTAAACTATAAACAAGTTTTGTTGTGTCTGTGTGTGTGTGTGTTTATTTAAATAATATAATTCACATAAATAGGAAAAAAAAATTCTCTTTTAAAAATTAATTTCCACACATAAATTATACCAGATAGGTTTTTAACAACTTGCAATATAAACTGTTGGAAAAATTAGTGGTAAAATGTACACGACAGTTGTTTTTAATTGAAATAGCTAAGATGACTTTCATCAGGTCAAAAATGTCAAAGTGCAGTGGGAAAGCAAAAGTGTAATATTGTAGACTTAAGTCAACACAGATTACATACCTGCAAAATGAAAATGTAATCAAAGTCAAAAGGCATTCCTAAAAAAAAAAATTGTATTTATTTGTTGATTTTTTTTCATCTTAAACCATCCTATTCAGCAGGGATTTGGTTTTTGATGTCAAAAAGTGACATTTGAAATAACTATCTAAACCTTCCCAGTAGCAGAAACAGTGCAGCATGGCAGCGAGTGCTGCAGATTTTTTCAAACTCTGTATATTAATTTAACATCTCAAAAATAAGTGTCAAGCAAAACAAATCCTTCCGAGTCATTTGGAAGAGTAGGTTGATTTCTCTTTTTCTTATCAAGTAGCCATCATTTTGCTTCAAAATGGCAGCTACAAATTATTAATTGACTTGGTAGAAATATTGATGGTGGCTGTACATATGGAGTCTTAAGCAAATCGGTTCATAAATACCTTTTATGTGAAACTTCCAAGTGGTTTATTAGCCCTTGGAAACAAGATGACGAGCATTAAAACTGTGGATGGATTTCTGCCTATGACAGAATTTAATTTAGTACGACAGGACTGCTTATATTTGTATTTTAACACCCTTTGAAAAAAAAAATCTGAAACACTAGTTTAACCCTTAAATGCCTGATTTTTTAAAAATAAATTGAAAAATGTTTTTTGACTTTCAATTCTTAAACAAATCATGGGAAAAATACTAAAAAAAATCTTATCTTGTTTTTCGTATGGTTTAAGGTTAAAAAACAGTTTGTTGCCAATTGGCAACAATGGGCTTTAATAGAAGTAATAATTTTCTTCGATAAAATTCTGTACAATTAAACACATGTGAATTTTAAGAACTAGTATAAGAAATTCCCACACAGCACTTTAAAAAATAGTTAATTCTGATTAATGATACAAAAATTTATTGCAAAATATTAGAAAAATCAATGTGGAGTACAAGATAATGTGCTTACTTCATGATACTTGACAGTATGAGTACAAATTATTTAGTTAAGGGATTATATGGAATTTTTTGAAACAATTATGTTTATTAAAACAGAGTCCAACACCACATTTTTCACATTTTGTTACAGTGCATCCTTTACAATTTGGGAATTTGCATCTCATCTTTTTCTCTGCATATAGAGGCATATGTCCTGTTTGATCCAATCGAACATCTTTAGGTGGTACGTACTGTGATGGACCTCTATGCTTTTTTACCTGAATTTCTTTTTCAATGATAGATGAAGGTCTTCCACGTTTAGGGGTACATTTACTTCCAACCATGCATAATGATCTTGCAAGTTCTGCTCTGAACTTTGATTGAGACAATATCTCAGATCCATGTCCATTATCATTCAAAACTCTTTTGTAGAGAAGCCACGCATTTACTACAGTCAAGTCAAGCAAATGGTAAAAGATTCTGAGATACCATTTGCGACTACGAGTGTTAATTTTATATCGGGCCATTAAGCTATCTACCTAACAACACACTTATCCATAGTACATCCTGAGGATGTCCCTTGGATATGCTTTCATCCATAGGATATCCTGAGGATGTGTTGTGGATAAGATGTGCTGTTAGGGTAAAAGGTCAACTCCTCCCATATGTCGATTGTATTCCTGAATTACGTATGGGCAATCAACTTCAATGATTTTCTTTTGACTCCTGTCAAAACGGTTCACTTTTTTTACAGGATTTGTTCCAGCAAAAGTAGATAACATCGTGACGAATTTATTGTCTTTCCAGACTAGTGATGAAATGTCAATGTGATCTACACTTGTGGTATATTCGAATGAAGTACCCCGATCTAAAACCTTTAAGGATTTTTCGTCTGGTAATTTGCATCCAGGAATTCTATTTCTTCTTACTGTGCTCAACGTGTGAATTCCACTCTTTGCCAAATGAACCATCAGTGGCAATGCTGTATAGTAGTTGTCAAAATACAACTTATGGTTTACTGATCGTGGTATTCTTCTTGACAGTCTAATGACTATATTGCTTGAAGGACCGAAGTCTGGTTCAGTTACTGGTCTCATTAGAATATTTTCTTCTCCTGAATATACTTCAAAATTATACGCATACCCAGAAATACCTGCAAGTACAAAAAGTTTAAAACCCCATTTATGGGGTTTCTTTGGCATATACTGCTTAATGTAATGTCGAACTTTTGTAGCACACATCTGCTCGTTAATTGAGATTTTCCTAAAAAGGAATAGAAGATAAACTGTTGTTCAAAATATCAATGACAGGTCGAAGTTTGTGTAGTCTATCATGATTTGAATCACCTCTAGGTAGATGTGTTTGGTTGTCATTAAAATGAATAAATCTTCTGATTTTCTCAAAGTGATCTCTTTTTATTGTGTCCTGAATCAAGGGAAAACCAAGTTCATGACTCCAATACGATCGAGCACTAGGCAAATGTACTAATGACATATATAGTATTATCCCCAAAAACTGTCTTATGTCTTGTGGTGTGAAATTTGTAGGTTTGGATGGATTTTTTTGGCAGGCATATAAATTGCTTTCTTTTAATATTTTTTCAATAAACTCATCCGAAAAAAAATATTTGAAAAAAGCTAGCGGTGTATCTAGCTCATTCACTATGGATGGAATAGTATCATTTCCGCTAAACTTTATCTGGTTTTCATTTACCTTTATAGTCCCTTTTTTCCAAACAATCTCCCTTTTACGCAGTTTAGATTTTTTCTCTTTACTACATGTCGGAACAGCCATTTCGCTATTAGAGTCTTCAGTCTGATGATTAGTTGCGTTTTCAGTGACTTCAGCAGTATTTGAAACCGTTTGAATGTTCTCTAAATCTGGTTCACTATCATCTGACTCAACTGAAATTCTATCTAAACTTGCTTCACACTCCCAGTCCGATTCATCCGATTCCAAATCATATTCATCTTCACTATTTGACCACTTATTTACCAATTCTTCTATTTCTTTTTCAGTCAAATACTTTTTTCGAGGCATACTAAAAATAACAAAGTGAAATTTTCAGAAAATAAAATGTAGAAAAATACATTACACACATTAAAAAAAAATAAACTACAATTATATAGTACTATAGAAATAATCTTCTTCTCCAAAATATAAAAGAAAGTAAAACGAAACTTGCTGATTGTTCTATAGGCTTACTGGCACTTCATGCCTATTGTTGCCAATCGGCAACACACACACAAGTCTGCTTACAACAAATATTTTATTGTTAAATATCCATAAACAATCATAAACATGGTCTACATACCTTACTTTTCCAAGCAATAATTTTCACCTGATAACTGCAGAAAAATTAAAATATTTGAAAGCTTCCAAACTAAGTGAAAAGCACATGTAACAACGACTGAAAAAAAAATAAATCTGTCTTTATTTTCCTAAAGTGTAGTGTCGCCATATACACCTTGAAAATTGGTTTACTGATAATTTCACTGTGTATTTTATTGGCAGCATTAGGCATTAGAGCTTCAATATAATTCTAATGGTATATTAGGGGGCTAAGTTGGGTATGTTGCCAAAAGGCAACACGAGGCATTTAAGGGTTAAATAATCTGGAAATATTCAGCCAACACCTGTTGGTTCTGTAGTCAAAATACAAAACTACGAACCTGAAAGTTGTGAGTTCGATCCTCACCAATGGGGAAAGTTAAAGAAAAACGTTTTTACAGATTTCACAATTAAGATAGAGTAAGAAATTATATGGTAAAATTGGATATTGGCAAGCATTTTCAAAGTGGAACACTATGGCTGGGATTGCGGTGCCTCGCTCAACACTATCTTACGCACAAACTCTGTCTTAAGATGTAAACAAAACGCAAGTCGTATTGCAGTGCTTCACTATCTTACGACGACATCAGAGCTATCTTAAGCCGAATCGTAACTGGATGCGCGCGCAATCACAACATAGCTCACTATGCGTCTCCCATTGGCTGGCTGGCTTTCTCTTACGAGGACAGGCGGAGGACTTACGCTTGAGGCACCGCAATACCAAGTTAAGATCGTTCTTAACCACGCCCATGTACGAAAGTTCGTAGGATTTAAGATCAGACTTAAGAACGAGGCACCGCAATCCCAGCCTATAAATTGGTAAAGACGCAAAATGCCAGATTGAAAGAAATAGTCCTATCATACTAAAAATAAAAAAAGATTGTTCTTTTAAAGGAATTAAAAAAATGAAAAATAAAAAGTTGTTATAGTTAGGGGGCGTCCATCAATTACGTGAGGCGGTTTTGACGATTTGTTGACACCCCACTAATCTCATGCATGATTTTACAAAATTCGTATTTTTACTGTAAATGCGTTGGATTTATTTTAAAAAGCACAATTTGCTTTATTATTTTTATTAAAGACTAGTTTTTACGATTGCATAGATCGTAGTCTAGAATCACAGTAATAAAACTGAAGAATAAAATACTTAAACAGAAACTAATCTGAGTCGTTGTGATACACTCAGCTCGTTCGCTGCAATGTTCGGTGAGTCACACGTGTGGCTGGCCGATGGCGCCCTAAAACAATTGAAAGGCTGCTTTGCGGCGTTCGGATAGCTACGATAAATATTTTCGTGTCAGATTTTGCCATATCTAAATCAAGAAACATGTTTTAATAGAATTTAAATAAATTTTCTTGCAATTTTACTGTTTTTTGCAGGAGAAAAATTATATGATATTTGCCGAGATCCCCCCTGTTCCCCACGTGAGATTAGGTTTGACTCCCCCCCCCCCCTGAACACCTCACGTAATTAATGGATGACTCCTTATACTATAAAAATTATACATAAACTGTTATAAAAACGTTTTTTAATTTAATATATTTTTTCTGCTGCATTATCATTTGATTTCTAAAAATATAATAAATTAAAAAAAGAAAAAAAATTGCTTTCAAACGAATGTATTAAATAGAAAAATACATAGCGTATAGCTGTTGCTAAGGTACGCAGATGATTACAATAAAAGAATAAATTTATGAAAAATGAAGCATAAAAGCCAATGTTTAAACTGGAAAAAAAATTAATTTAAAAAATTCAAATCTGAAAAAATCCCGATGAGGTGCACACCTGCAGGATCTCAGGTACCTATATGCCAAATTTGGAAGCTCTGCAATCAGTAGTGTGAGCACCAGAGTGCAGACAGACACACACACACACATGGATACTTTTTATTTATATAGATGACAGATAAAGTTCATTAATAAACTTTAATGATACCCTTATATGGTCTAAATATGTACACTAGTTTTTGGGGGTGGGCGGAGGGGGGGGGGCACTACGATCACACCTGCAAATTTTTTATTTAAAGAAAAACCATCTAGCAATTATACAGCAGTAAATAACTTCTTACTTACAATTTTTATCCACCGGGTACTTATATGGCCTGTTAACCTTCTCATGCATTTTTTATATTTATAGAGTGAGATAAGATAAGGGTACCCAGTTTTTTTATTTTTCTTTCATGTACACGGAGCATACATTCATGTGTATAAGTGTTCGCTGTAATATAGAATCGTTAATTTTTTTTTTCTTATTCATGCACAACAAAGTAGAGTTATCTTTTGATTTTTTTTATATCTTTTTGTTTTCATCACGGATTTAAAGAGAAGGATGTATTACGTATGTTACGGAAAGGTAGTAATTTTCATCTTACAGATAGAGGGCGACCAAATCTCGAAAATACACCAATCAGCGCGTTTTTACATTTCTGGCTGTTAGTTCGTTGGATGACTGAAGCCGAAGGAGTGGGCTTTCCCTTTCTTCCGATAAGTTTCAAAGATACTACACCAGGCGGCGATCAAATCGCTTTCCTGGACTGGGCTGAATTAATGCGGAAAGGGAAGCTTATGTTCCGGCCACGGATTAGGAGACCAGGATAGAACACTAGATAGGGCAGCGAGCGCGAAAATAGAAGCTTTCCTTTCCGCATTAATTCAGCTGACCAGAGTAAGCGATCCGATCGCCGCCTGGTGTAGTATCTTTGAAACTTATCGGAAGAAAGGGAAAGCCCGCCCCTTAGGCTTCAGTCATCCAACGAACGAACAGCCAGAAATGTAAAAACGCGCTGATTGGTGGATTCTCGAGATTGGTCGCCCTCTATATGAAAGATGAAAATTACTACCTTCCCGTAACGTTAGTAATATATCCTATAGAATCTCCTAATCCGTGGTTCCGGCGCTCGCTACCCTATCTAGTTTTAATTCCTATAGACTCTTCTTCCTTGGTTTATACACATTGTTCATGGAAACATATATTTAGTTTTCATTCTTTATATTTCGACACGTATTCTGAAATTTTTACAACTCTGAAATTTTCAAATCTACTTACATACCAACTTGCGAAAGTTCAGGAAAGCTATATACACAATGAAAGATTTCTATGAAACACACATAATCAGCTCGTGACCCACAGTTTGGGAACCACTGCTCTAGAACATTCTTTACGCACATATGTCTGCCTAGGGTATAAATGCGTAGGTAACTTTTTAGGAAGCATTAATTTTTCTTTTCTTTTTTTTTCTAAATACAACGATTTTTTTTCTTCTTTCTCACCTAGGTGAATGCGAAGATGACTTTTTGCACTACTCATTTGAAGAAATTAATTAGAACATACTTTCCACACATATAGTTTTTCTCCGATACGAATGCGAAGATCATTTTTTAGATGACTTAATTGAGAAAATTCTTCACACTGTATGGCTTTTCTCCTGTATGAATTAGATTATGCTTCTTTAGATTAGTAAATCGAGAAAATCCTTTAGATTTTCATATACATATGGTTTTCTCCAGTATGAATGCGAAGATGTCTCGTTCTTAGCAGAAAATTTTTAGATCATTCTTCACACACATATTGTTCTTCTCCATTATGCACACGATGTTTTTTCAGATCGCTTATTTGAAAAAATCTTTTCGAACATTCCTCACGCACATTAGGTTTTTCTCCTGTATGAATGGGAAGATGTTTTTTTAGATTTCCCTTCTCAGAAAATGCGTTAGAACATTCTTTATACACAAATGGATTTTTACCTGTATGAATGCAAAGATGTGTCCTTAAATGGTTCTTTTTAGAAAATTCTTTCGAACATTTTTCACACACATATGGTTTTCCTCCTGTATGAATGCGAAGATGTATCGTTAGACTGCTCTTAGATGAAAATTCTTTAGAACATTCTTCACACACATATGGTTTTTCTCCCCTATGAACGCCAAGATGTGCCATTAAATTGATCTTTTGAGAAAATCCTTTGGAACATTCTTCACACACATACGGTTTTTCTCCTGTGTGGATGTGAAGATGTTGTCTTAAACTGCTCTTTTCAGAAAATCGTTTAGAACATTCTTTACACATATATGGTTTTTCTCCAGTATGCACGCGAAGATGTGTCGTTAGACTGCTCTTAGCAGAAAATTCTTTAGAACATTCTTTACACACATATGGTTTTTCTCCAGTATGAATACGAAGATGTCTCATAAGGTTACTCTTATTAGAAAATCCTTTAAAGCATTCTGTACACTCATACGGCTTTTCTTCCGCATATTTAGATAGATGTATATTCATATTTTCAATGTTTAAATTATTTATGAAACTTGTCACAAATTTGAAATGTGGAACCATGGAGGTATCTGGAGGGAGTCTTTTCCTTCCAAACTGAGGCAGGTGCGATGCGGTTTCGCTTTCCCCTTTGGAATGCGTCACACCCACTTTGGTGACCAAAACATCCCGTTCTTCTCAATGTTAGCTTATGTTAACGCAAAGAGTATTTTTATTTATTTTTAATTAAAACAAATCATGGTAACTTGTTGTGCATGCGGATGCACAAACAGATCAAATCCGAATAAAACTAGCGTTACTTTTCATCGGTAAATTATTTTTTTTCTTTCTTTAAGTTTACTATATTTTGTGCATCTGTCATGTGTCATTGCTACATTTTTTATTTTTTTCCCTCGTTCCATTCGCTGATGAGGTTAATAAAATATCAATTAAATTATTCAATATTCATTTCTTTTTAATGATTTAATTTTTCTGAGACAAATTTACCGGAATAATATTATACTTCCTGTAACTTTGATTTTTGTTTTGTTTTTTCTCGTGAACGAAAACAATTTCTTCAGCATGCTTTTATGGATAAGTATTTTACTTTCTTCTATATGCATTACACAGAAAGTATTTTCGTGATATTTTGCAAAATCTTGTTTTTGAAGGATTTGCACTTTTGGGAAGTTTTAATCCTTTTTAAAAATTTTTGCATATAACTGAATTTATAGGTAATACATGAAAAAAAAAAAAATAATAATAATATAGTGATTCACATTTTTTATTTCTACCAAATATTTTTTACATGTGCTTTTAAGCATTATATATAACATCCTTGAAATAAAAAATTTGTTATATAATTTCCTGTCATTAATTACAATCAAGGTGAAAAACTGTTTTATTCGTTTTTTTTTTTTTTTTTTTTTTTTTTGAAACTGAGAAAGATACTTTTTTAATTCTTATACAATGCATATTTTTAATTGAAATTCATTGTCATGAATTCAGTTCCATAACACAATTTAATAAAATGATGAAAGTAGTAAAAATGCTGTTGTTCAGATTGAGAATTTCATTTAAGAGAGGATGCCCTCTGGATGGGGGTCTTTCTGAGGAGTACTTTCCAAGGTTTTCTACAAAACCTTGGAAAATTCTTATTGTGAGCTTTATTCATTTCTTAACTTTACAAACATTGACTTTATTTTTCTTAAGGGAAAGAAATCAAGAACCATTTTTTAGAAAAGTTGGAGTGTAATGTTCATTTTTATACGAACTATGTGAAAAATGCAAGAGCCGAGAATTGACGCATCTCACATAATGTATTATGTGAGAAATGCTCAGTGATAGAGCATCAGCACTTTAATCAGAAGGCCTAGGTTCGATTCCTTTCTCTGGCATTTCTCACATAGTTGGTGTAAAAATGAATATTACACTCCAATTTTTCTAAATTGAACATTGATTTTGTTCGAAATTATTGGGTTTGCTTTTAAGAGACGAGGCCCTCTGAATGGGGACTTTCTGAGGAGTCCTAGTGTATTCACACAGGTTTTGTAGAAAAGCTGGGAAAACTCTTATTGGCTAGGTGGACAAGTGCAAATATCTTAACTTAAAAATAAGTGAGCTTTATACATTTCTTAACATCACAAACATTGACTTTATTTTTCTTTTAAAAAATCAAGAACCTTTTTTTAGGAAGATTGGAGTGTAATGTTAATTTTTATACGAACTATGAGAAAATTGCCAGAGTCGAGAATTGACACATTTCACATAATGTATAATGTGAGAAATGCTCAAGTATCATCAGCATTTTAATCAGAAGGCCTAGTTTCGATTCCTTTCTCTGGCATTTCTCACATAGTTCGTGTAAAAATGAATATTGCACACCAATCTTTCTACACTGAACATTGATTTTGTTGGATTTGCGTTTAAGAGAGGATGCCCTCTGGATGGGGTCTTTCTGAGGAGTCCTAGTGTATTCCCACAGGTTATATAGAAAGCCTAGGTTGACAAGTGCAAACAACTTAACTTGAAATATAAGTGAGCTTTATACATTTGTTAACATCACAAACATTGACTTTATTTTTCTTTTAAAAAATCAAGAACCATTTTTTAGGAAGATTGGAGTGTAATGTTCATTTTTATACGAAATATGAGAAAAATGCCTGAGTAAAGAATTGACACATTACACATAATGTATTATGTGAGAAATGCCCAAGGATCATCAGCATTTTAATCAGAAGGCCTAGGTTTGATTCCTTTCTCTGGCATTTCTCACATAGTTGGTGTAAAAATGAATATTACACTCCAATCTTTCTAAATTGAACATTGATTTTGTTCGAAATTGTTGGGTTTGCTTTTAAGAGGGGAGGCCCTCTGGATGGGGACTTTCTGAGGAGTCCTAGTGTATTCACACAGGTTTTGTAGAAAAGCTTGGAAAACTCTTATTGGCTAGGTTGACAAGCGCAAATATCTTAACTTAAAAATAAGTGAGCTTTATACATTTCTTAACATCAAAAACATTGACTTCATTATTCTTTTAAAAAATCAAGAACCATTTTTTAGGAAGATTGGAGTGTAATGTTGATTTTTATACGAACTATGAGAAAATTGCTTTAGCCGAGAATTGACACATTTCACATAATGTATTATGTGAGAAATGCTCAGGGATCATCAGCATTTTAATGAGAAGGTCTAGGTTCGATTGATTTCTCTGGCATTTCTCACATAGTTGGTGTAAAAATGAATATTACACTCCAATCTTTCCAAATTGAACATTGATTTTGTTCGAAATTGTTGGGTTTGCTTTTAACAGGGGAGGCCTTCTGAATGGGGACTTTCTGAGGAGTCCTAGTGTATTCACACAGGTTTTGTAGAAAAGCTTGGAAAACTCTTATTGGCTAGGTTGACAAGTGAAAATATCTTAACTTAAAAATAAGTGAGCTTTATACATTTCTTAACATCACAAACATTGACTTTATTTTTCTTTTAAAAAATCAAGAAAACATTTTTTAGGAAGATTGGAGTGTAATGTTCATTTTTATACGAACTATGGGAAAATTGCCAGAGCCGAGAATTGACACATCTCAATTAATGTATTTTGTGAGAAATGCTCAGTGATAGAACATCAGCACTTTAACCAGAAGGCCTAGGTTCGATCCCTTTCTCTGGCGTTACTCACATAGTTGGTATAAAAATGAATATTACACTCCAATCTTTCTAAATTGAACATTGATTTGTTGGAAATTCTTACCCCACTAAGTACTCTCTCAAAACAAATTTCTAATCTCGAAACAGGGTTGGCAAAAACCAGAGTTTTTTTATGTAAAAAAAAAAAAAAAAAAATTAGTATATGTTACATATTTCTAAATAAAATTGCCACTTTAAAATGTAATCAATATTCCAATATTAATTATTACTTCATCTAAAAATAATTTTATTTAATTATCAATAAACAGGGATAAAATTTTTAAGCTTTTTTGTAGGTTGTAATTTTCTTTCTGTAACAATGTAAAACAAGAAACAAAGTTTGTACTTTCAGACATGAAATTATCTTATACCATAGGCGTAGCCAGCTTTCCGAGCGGGGGGGTGCCCAAATTTTAAACTAGAAGTTACAATAGGAATACAATATGAACATAGTGCGCATATGTATGCATGTGTGCGTTTTAACATGTATACAAGTTACACAACTTAGCACATGTACGTTTTAACATATAAAAGTAACTTTCTCTTAGAATAAATAAGTAGACTTGGCGCAGAACAGAAATATCAATATTTACACAACGTTAAAAATGTCAATGTAAAAAAAAAAAAAAAAAAAAAAAAAAAAAAAAAAGTTAAATGCAGACTGCAGTTTTGGTAGCGTAAATCGGTGTACTTGGCTTCCTTTGAAATATCATTTGATAAAGTTTGGACTTTCAGAGTAGCGCCGCTACCCGTCTATCAGAAAAAGAACAGAAGTTTGAAAATTGATTAAAACAAGTAAAGAATGTTGCATAAAAAATATTAAATGGTGTCGAATATTTGGTTTCAGTACGAAATCAATGAACGTTAAAAGGTTAAATAAAAATCTTAAACCTTAAATCATAAACGAAATCCTAAAAACTAAACTACGGAAAAACTTACACTATGGAACTTAAATTGCGCACGCAAAGGGATAAAATAGAATTATAATGACATGTTTACTTTATTTATAATCTCATTTCATTTCTTTTATTTTACCAGTTTCAAATTATGAACCTATATATATATATATTAAATATATTTATATATATATTGAATTAATACAATCTTATAGCTACTTTTTTTAATTTATTATTTTATTCGTTCCCATATTTATGAATAACATTTATTTTCTATATTTTAAAACATTGTTGTAGTTGTGATGTTAGTTTCAAGCAGAATAGTACAAACGAGTACTGTGATTGCTATAAAATTAAAGTGATACTTATTAATAAGATTGTAATAAACTGTTGTGTGTATCATAATATAAAAATGTGATGTGTGTAAAAGTCGCAAAAAATAAAATCAGCATTAAATAAATGTATTGAATCGGGGAAAATGTAGAAATACGCCACAGACCGGAACGCGCTGACCATTAGCCAAATAAATTTACGAATTACCATTGTACATAAGAATTCATGAAAAATTGCATAAAGTAAAATGAAAACATTAAAAGGGACACACAATGTATCAAAATGGAGGACAGATAAACAGCTAGCGGGGTGTCTCATTATCCGACCGTGTACTGGCCATCAGCCGAAAATATTGTCTAGCAACCACCACAATTCAAAATTGGATACATAATCGAATCCAGAAACATTCATTAATAAAATAGCACGAAAAAACATCATGACATAATATCGGAAATTCTCTACCCACACAATAAACGCCTTTGCTATTTAATAAATTAAAAGTCTAAATAATGGAGCATATTTTGCGCATACCTTTCTTTGATGTTTGTATTTTCTGTGTTGTCTCTAGCTTCCTCTTCAAACTCTCTCTTATTCTTTGGTTGGAATAATTATCAAGTCCTTCACATTTTTGCACATGATTCCAGAACAGTTTTTCGTTTCTTTAGTCATTCAATACAGCTTTAATAGAATTATACACCACCATCTCCAGATGCAGGATTTTCAGGAAAGAGGAAATTGTTTTATAAAATCGCATGAGAAGAAGGAATCCGAATAAATATTTACACTGTAGCCTAATTTTTAATAATTTTCTTATTTTATTAATTACAAATACAAAATCGTCTGCTCATAAATACATAATTTATTTTCGGCAATAAATCGTTTGTCAAAGTTCGAAAGTAATGCAAACGATTATAAAATGTTTTATTATTATTAAATTTGAGTAACAGCTTTTAAATAAGGTAAAAAAAAAAATTAAATAAATAAATAAAATGTGGCAGTGTAGTCACAAAAACAAGATATTGTACACTTGAACGACCATTTCTGCGGTGCTTTAAAAAAGTTGAAAATTGTTTTAGAAACAATTTTGTTTGGCATGTATTTTTGTGAAGGGGAAGCATGTCTATTGCATCCTTCAAAACCCTCTCTTTGATTACTTTACCTGCATTCTTAAAACATTTAAGACTTAAATTAAAAATATTTCTAAAATGATTCAAAAAACTTTCACCCACAGTAAATTTTTCAAGAAAAGTCTGCTTATGATATGATTTACAATACTAATTCGAACTTTCCAGTATTGTCTTTTTTTTTTTTTTTTTTTTTTTAAATAGCAAATAAGACAGGCTGACGAAGAATTTTTCTTCTTCAGGTTGATATGTTTCTCTGATATATTTTTGGATACTGTTTAAGGAAAACTTATTTTAAAATTTCCCTCATGTACAATATTGAAAAAAAAAAAAAAAAAAAAATAAAAGGAATTGTTTGAGCTTAAAGCTCCATTTTTTTTTTACTCCCAACTAAATTATTTCCCACAAAATTTGGGTGATGTGAGAGTGAAGAACAAGGAGAACTGTTTCATCAAGACATCAAAGAAATGGAAAGCAGGTATTAAAAACGATACATTTTTAACATGTTAGCAGAATATTGTTACATGTTGCATAGAGAATCCCCCTCCCCCACACACACACACACAAGACCCTCAAGCCTTGCACAAGGTAAAATGCTCTAAAGGGAGATTCGATGTGAAAAAATACATTTAAAAGATAATGTGTAAATAATAGCCTATTTCAATTCATTTTTTGTATAAATTGTTTCGAATTTGTTATAACTTCTAGACGAATTCTTCCGATTTTCATCCTTACTTTGTGAAAATTTCTTACGTGGTAGGAAAAAAATAATTATTTCTGAATTGTGATTATCGAAACAGATTAGAGACACTCAACGCAAAACATAAAAAAAATTGAAAAGTATGATTTCGCAGACCAGTGTAATCGGAAAAAATTTACCCGCTAAGTTATTATGATACCTACCAGACATGCATTCAAATCAACAATTACTAAAAATATTATTTTTGTATTCAAATAACTTCAAAACCTGAAATTATCGCAAATATTTAGTTTTGAAAATCCGACCCTGTAAATAATACTTTCTGTAACTCATGGTAAGGGAAAGTAATTATCATTTTTAAACGTTGTAGGAATTTAACTACAAATAATTAATTTTCGACGGACCATCTTCGTTGTTTTAATATTTTTAATTTGTACGATCACATACATCAAGTATTTACACTATATACAACGAAGAAATAATAGGTAGCACATAAAATAATAATTGTGGGCGTCAATAAATTTAAAGTTCTTTGCCCACGTCCATTGTACTTGGCTTCTCATAGCCTTCTGCTCTGTGATTCGCGACGGGGTGGCGCGCATGCGTCAACATCCCGCCCGGCCTTGCTATGTTGTCATGCAAGAACTTACAATATTTTTTTTTGCAAAACTTCAAATTTACAATTTCACATAACATAAATAGATAAAATAATAACAAATAAATGAATGTAACATAATATCAATATTTCGCACAACACATAGGATTAGAAAAAAGATTAACTGATTATAATAAACAGAAATTTTCATAATTAACTAACAAATTTAGAGTAATATATATAATACAGTAAATTAATATAATAAATGTTCATATTCATTTTTACTCCTCGATAGGCAGCACACACAATCTGGAGATGGATCTTTTGTAAATCCCTTTGGTAGTTTTTATATCTACCAATCTAACTTTATTATCCTGACCAGGATATAGCTTTATTACACGCCCTAAAAACCACTTGCATGGTGGAAGATTTTCTTCCCTGACTAAAACCATGTCTCCGATTTTTAAATTTTCTTTATCAATTATCCATTTTCTGCGCTGTTGTAAGTTATTCAAGTAAGAAAGACTCCATCTTTTCCAGATTGCCTGAACTGACTTCGTAATATTTTGCCAAGCATTTAGGCGATTTTTTTCAATATTGGTTAAAGAGGGTTCAACAACAGCCGTTATTGGCCTTCCAATAAGAAAATGGGCTGGAGTTAAAACCTCTAAATCTTCAATACTTGAAGTTAGCGGAGTCAGTGGTCTCGAGTTCAAGATCGCTTCCACTTGAGTAACAAGTGTAAGCATTTCTTCAAATGTAAATTTTGAATTACCCGCTATGCGTTTAAAATGGTATTTAAACGCTTTGATATTTGCTTCCCATAGACCACCCCAATTTGGACTCCTTGGAGGAATAAAAACCCATTCTATTTTTTCCTCTGCAAAAAAATTGAATAAGGATTCTTCCTTATCTCTTACCAATTTATACAAGGCATTTAGTTCCCTGTTGGCGCCTACCATATTGGTCCCATTATCCGAAAATATTTTATGACACTTGCCCCTTCTCGAAATAAATCTTTTTAACGCAGCTATCAGAGCTTGTGAAGTTAAATCACTGATAAGTTCAAGATGTATAGCCTTTGTTACTAGACAAATGAAAATACAAACATAAATTTTGATTTCTGGACCTTTCCTTCCATATTTATTTTTGATTAAAAAGGGTCCAGACAAATCTACCCCAGTTGAATTAAATGTTTTATCTGGCGTTATTCTTTGTTTTGGCAAGTTTCCCATTTTTTGTACACATACTTTCGGATTTGCTTTAAAACAGACTAAACATCTGTGCACAATTTTTTTACAAAGATTTCTCCCATGAATGGGCCAATATTTTTGCCTAACCTGAAACAGAAGATGTTGGGGACCAATATGAAAATATTTTTCATGATAATATTTTACAATTAATTCCGTTAATTTATTTTTTGAAGGAAGTACATAAGGATGCTTAATCGAATAAGATAACTGCGAATTTTGCAGTCTCCCCCCTACCCTTATTAAACCATTGTCATCCAAAAATGGGGATAAATTAAAAATTTTACTCTTATGCGATACATTACCGCCACTTTTCAAGGCAGCTATTTCAGTAGGAAATTCCTCCTCCTGCAGCTGTTTCAGTAGGAAGTCTTCTGCCTTTGTCAGCTCTTCAGGCATCAGCGGTCCTTTCTTCTTTTCTAAAGGATTTCTTAGATTGTGAAGAAACCTGAAAAGAAAACTACATATACGTAATATTTTTAAAAATCTATTACTACGATTTATCAGATAGTTCAAAATAGTAAAGTCCTTTTTCAAATTTAGAGTCACTGCATTTTCAGATTTTAATTCAGGAGTGTAGTCTTCCTCATTTAGTTCTGAAAAGTCAATAAAAGATTGTTTGTTTTTCGGAAATTCAGGATCTTTCAGAAATTCAGCACCTGTCCACCATGTGGCGCTGGTTGTTAGGCTTTCAGCAGTCATCCCTCGAGACAACAGGTCAGCAGGATTTTCTTTACTTGCACAATGGAACCAAGAGTTAGGGTTTGTCAGGCTGGCAATTTCTTGAACACGGTTGGCGACAAACTGCTTCCATCGGGTTTTAGTACCCTTTATCCAGAAAAGCACTATCTGCGAATCAGTCCAGTGATATTCAACAGAAGGTCTTTTAAGGTTTACAGTATTTTTCACTTTGGTGATCAGACGAGCTGCGACCAGGGCACCCAATAATTCAAGGCGAGGTAGTGTAACACCGCTGAGGGGAGCTACACGGCTCTTGGAAGTCAAAAGTTTTACTGAAATACCATTTTCTGATTTTGTTCGTACATAAATGGCAGCGCCATATGCTTTTTTGCTAGCATCGCAAAAACTATGTAATTCAACTACATCTTCTGGGGAAGTGGCATCAAGGATGAATCTAGGGACTTCAAGCTCTTTTAACAAGGGTAATTCCGAACACCATTTCATCCACTCTTTTTCGATATTTGGTGATAATGATTCATCCCATTTGGTTTTAGTTGTCCAGATATCTTGAATGATAATTTTTGCCCTGACAGTGAATGGAGAAATTAACCCTAAGGGGTCGAAAATTCTCCCTACGGCTTGAAGAATGGTACGTTTTGTAATTTTATTTATGGATATAAAGTTCAACAAACTCTTGATATCTACAATCAAATTATCTTTATTAGTATCCCAAGATAGTCCCAAGATCTTTGTCTGATTTATACCTAAGCTGATGGTAGTTTCTACAGGGTATGTATCAAATTTTTCGCTTTTCCACTGCTCTGTTAATTCGGTATCGTTACTTATCCATTTTCTAAGGGACATTCCTGCGGCTTCCATAATATATTTTGCACTTCGTGATAATTCAAGTGCTTCGTTAAAATCATTACCTCCAGAAATTAAGTCGTCTACGTAAAAACATTTATCTAAAAGTCGAACAGTAGCGGGAAATTCTTCTCTATACTTCTCAATGTGATGTCTAATAGTAGCAGCGAGTAAGAATGGACTTGAACACACCCCAAAATTAACTCGATTGAAACGATAAATCTGTAATTTGGGTTTTTTATGCGCATGCGGTTCTTCATCACTCCAGAAAAAACGAACAGCGTCTTTATGTTCATCAGCGAGACAGATTTGTAGAAAGGCTTGTTTAATATCAGAACAAAATGCTATTTTGTTTAATCTAAAATTAATTAAAACATCCAAAAGATTCGGATTTAAATTTATCCCCTGCCATAGGCAATCATTCAGTGACAGCTGATTATTTTGATGACTCCCTGCATCAAATACGATTCTTGTTTTGGATGTTAAGCGACCTTCCTTTCTTACTGCCTGATGTGGCAAATAATAAATAGGTTTGTTTAAATTATTTTCTGCTGTACTGGGTTCAACTATTTCTATTATTTTTTGATTTACGTAATCACGAATAATCTCTCTATACTGTTCATATAATTCTCTATCATATTTAAAACGTCTCCATAAACTTAAAAATCGTTGTTTCGCTAACGTGTAATTATCGGAAAGTTCATTATAGGGTCTTCTAAAGGGCAAGTGTACAACGTAGCGTTTGTTTTTAAACTGAATCGTTTCATTAAAAATTTCTATAGCTTTATCACTTTCTTTTTGAATTGGATCGTCTCTTATTCCAATGCTTTCTAGATCGAAAAAGAGTTTAAGAGTGCTACTAAGGGAATCGTCTGACAAAACGAAACACTGTTTCGAATTAGTCAGTTCTGTTTCTTCAACCTTTCCACACGCTAGCCATCCAAATTCGGTTTCCTTAAAAAACAAATCGTCATTTATTTTATAAGTATTATCCTTTAAAACTTTGAATAATATATCTGCACTGATTAACGCTTCTATTTCATTCGGTTCAAAAAATGTCTCGTCACTCAATTTCAAAAATTCTGGAATTTTTATGTCTGAAATGTTTAATTTATTGCATGGTGTAAGCCCAGTTATTTTATCTACAATCAAAAATTCTACTGGTTCACTAAAAGAACAATCTTCATTTGAAATAAAGGTATCTAATTTCCACTTAATATTTTGGGTCAATCCATTCAAACCTGAAACTGGAGTTTTTATTTTTTCTCTTTTAATTCCTAAACATTCACTCATCTTTTCAGTTAATACGCACACATTTGAAGCGGAATCCAGAACGCATCTTATTTTTATTCTTTTTTTTGTTTTCGCATTGAACATAAATATAAGCTGTGGAAAACAGAATACTTTTTCTATTTTCTTTTAAATATCTGCTATTATTACTCAAAACGGAAGCATTTAATTGCGCAACCCTTTTGTCTATATCTGGTAATTTGGATGAATTTATTTCATCTGAGTCTGGAACCGGGGTTTTGGCGCCAGAAGAAAAACATAATAATCTGTTGTGCTTCATTCCGCAGGTGCATTTGAATTTTGATAAGCAATCATTTTTCTTATGGTTTTGCCTAAAACAAACCTCACAAAGCTTGTGAAGGCGTATTATACTTAATCTTTCGTTAATGTTTAATTTCAAAAATGCATCACATTTATAAATAGGGTGATAAGTATTTTTACAAACAACACAATTTTTGTTTTTATTTTCATGCATTAAAAGAGTTTTAGATTTGTTAATAGCCGGAAAGTTTTTGTTAGTATTTTTATTTCCGCTAGTCATATTCGTTCTATTAATAGATAATAAAACTGATTCTCGTTGTTCCAAAAATTTGATAAATTCTTCAAAGGTGGGAACATTTTTGGATTTATGGGACAACTCAAAATTCTTCCTAGATTCTCTGTCTAACTTTGCTACGAGAATATTTATAATGAAAACATCTGATAATTTATTCTGTACATATTTCAGAACTTTCAAGGCACGCAGATTTTTCTGAATACAATCAATCATGTTTCTTATATCTTTGGGATTTTCAGTTTGAATTTTCTCAAAATTCAGAATATTTTGTACATGAATATCAACAATTAATCGCTCGTTATCATAGCGATTTTCTAATGCATTATATAATGATTCAAATGTATCAAAATTACTAACTAGATTTTTAGCGTCATATTTGAGACAAGATCTAAGATAATATAATTTCTGCGACTGATTAATATGAACATTATTGGTTATTAAATCATCAAATTGTTCTTTAAAAGAACTGAATTCCTCATATTTTCCTGAAAATTCAGGTAATACTAAAGGAGGTATTTGAGTTTTAATTTCAAAGGCATCTTGAGATGCATTTTCAGTCGCATTTATTTTTTTATGAGAATCAAATTTCTTATAAGAATTAATAAGAGTATTAATTCTTACCTCTAATTTTTCCAGACGTTCTTCACATGAGTCAAGGTCGTCATCTATGGTTGCTTGTTCAGCATCTTTCAAGTCTTGAATTTCGTAGTATTTTTGTCGTAATTCATCGATTTTTGTTTGTAGCAGTTCTATGTTCTTTAATTTCACTTTTAATTCCACTATATCTATATCGTAATTTTCGGCATTCGTGCCTTCTACATAGTTTTCAATTCTAGTTATCTTCCCTTTCAAGGAAGATTTCAATTTATTATTTTTATCCATAAGTGGCTGATTACAAGCTCCTTTCTCGACGGAGCCACTTTTTGTAGGAATTTAACTACAAATAATTAATTTTCGACGGACCATCTTCGTTGTTTTAATATTTTTAATTTGTACGATCACATACATCAAGTATTTACACTATATACAACGAAGAAATAATAGGTAGCACATAAAATAATAATTGTGGGCGTCAATAAATTTAAAGTTCTTTGCCCACGTCCATTGTACTTGGCTTCTCATAGCCTTCTGCTCTGTGATCCGCGACGGGGTGGCGCGCATGCGTCAACAAACGTTTTTACTGGACGCAGTATAATTTGGTATGAATGCTTTTAATCGAACCTAACTTTTCTTACAATCTTTTATACGAAACTTATTTTGTATCAATAAAATATGTTAGTTTCATTATGTTTAGTTCACTTTAAAAATGTTGTTAATATGTACTAACTAGAAATTTTGTACTTAAACAATAATGTATTTGAACTCTTTGCATTTCGTAGTATACGGATCATTATGATATAAATTGAATACGATTTTTCGACTTCCTGCCAATACCTGCTTTTGAGTTATGCCCATGCAGACTAACCACAAGAGCCTGGTTATACAAGTGAGCGGAACTCAAGACATATTATTGTAAAAACTATTTCATATTCAAAAATTGGACCGTAAAACATTACATTCTCCAACATGTATGGGTAAGAGAAAGTTAAAAAAAAAAATGCTCATTAAAAAGAAATGACAAAAAACTTGACTCTATGTGTTAAGGCCACAAGTTTAAATAAACTAAATAATTTTATCGCTTCTTTTCCTTGAAGAAAAAACATACCAATTTCATTTTTTTTGCAAATTTTTGTAAGAAATGTGCAAGTAAATTTGGATTTATGAACAATTTAGATTATTCTTTTAAATATATTTTACCACTATGTTTAAGAAAGTATCTTTCTATCACATAGAACCTTTGGTATTGGTAATAAAAAAAAAATTAACCATCAAATCTTTTTTTTTTTCTGTTTTCAATATGTTTTTGTTAAATATACTGAATGTGTGTGCGTGAGCGGGGAGGTGCCCGGGCACCCAGGGCACCCCCCCTGGCTACGCGCATGCTTATACCTCGTCTAATTAAAAAAGTTTTCACGTAGCCTTGTTAATAAAACATTTATTTATTTTCATGTTTAAAAATAAAACTATCAAATCATTTATTTCTGTTACACAAGCTTTTGCCACCTCAATTTTTATATTTTGCTTTAATGTTTGCTTTTTCATAAAGTTTTTTTTTTTTTTTTTTTTTTTTACACTTTTGTCAATCTCATCCTTGAATTAAAGAGCTGTTATATAAAAGTGTATTAAATTTTATTATAGCTAAAATCTTTAATATTCAGAACTTCTAAAAATATTCCATAATTGTAGAATTGAGTTCTCATGAAAGTTATGTAAATGATAATAACATGATTACTGTAATTGACAAAAATTTGTTTTTTTTTTTTTTATATAGTGAATGCCTTTCTTACAATTTAATGATAACAAAATAACTTAACAATAAAATTCTTAATTTAATGAATTTAGGAAAAATTTACAGAAACTCCACTACAATAAACAAAAGTTATAGGAATATTGTAATCCATTTGAAAGTTACATATTGAATGTAATTTACATTTGATATTTTAAATAAAATTAGATGTTTTATAGCTTTTATTGAAACTAAATTTTCTATTTTAAGAAAACACTCTTCATTGGATGTAGAATCTTTTGCGATTAGAATTATTTCAACATTTTTCAATACTTGGATATTAAAAATTTTAATGCCATTTTCTTAATTCTTGTGCTGTTACATTTTAATAAAATAATTCTCAAAATGTCCTTGAGTGGAGAACTTTTTGCAAGAAATTTTTTTTTAAATCAAAGTTTTTTTTCTTTTTTAACTGCTAGGACAAATTTTAATGTCGCTTCCTTTTTATTTGATAATTCAAAATCAGAATATCTTGCTTTTGGATTTATTATACAGATGAGAAAAAAAAAAAAGGCTACTGTTAATTACCATATTATAACAAATACACCATATACAAAAAAAAATTTAAAGACCTCTTTCTTCAGTTTAAATAAAGGATAAGACAAATTTTTTTAGTTATACAATTTCCACTTTATATCCTGTACGAAATAAATATGCTTTCCATTATTATTTATTTTATTTTACTTTACTGCATTTAGCCTTAGAATCTTTCATTTATATATATTTTTTTAAGATACTTAATATCGACATTTTTCTTCTACAATTTCTGGATTTTTATTATTATTTATTTATTTTTCCGCATATGTAATAATTTTTTGTAAAGCCATCTAATCATACACAAAACCTTCTCTGAAGTAAAATTACAATTAAAATAAACTGAATTAAAAGTAAATGTCATTTACATAAAAATAATTTATAAATTTCAATTGAAAAGGGAACAATAGAATAAAAATTTTGAATTTTTTGGAAAGGAAAAAATCTGATTGTTTTTTATGGGGAAACCTGTTAGGACCCCTGTTTTGAAGCTTTTATAAGTTTGCAAAAAAATATTTCTTCATTGAATATAGTTAAATCATGAGTTAAATACTCACCTAATGAAATATTCTTTAACTACACCCCCCCCCCTCCAACAATATGTAAAGCACAGACAAACTTATACAATACTGAAAGGGTTGCTACACAAATCTGTAGGGGGGAGGGTATTTCCATGAGATTTTTCCGTCTTCTTTAAACAGGGTTTATACTCAAAAAAGGAGGAGGGGGGGGGAATTCCCTGAGTTTTCCCAGACAATTTTCAATAAAATATTAGATATATTACAAGAAACGCTCCTCTAGAGAGGAGAAAATACGTCTACTTCCACTGTATGATGTCATGATACTGCCGATCATGATAGAAATCATTGTTTACATGCACATTTTTACGATACTTAATCATTTGAATTTTGATTTGAAGCTAAACAAGAAAAATATAATTTGAGAGAAAAGAAATATTTGTTTTTCCAGGTTTTATAATAGATTTTTCCTTGACTTTAACATAATCCAAATTCCTTGAGAATTCGGGGTTTTCTCTGATGAGTATGAACTCTTAAAAGTTATAAAAGAAATAACTGGCAATAAAGCAGCATTTGAATCTAACATGTTTAGAAGTCAGTAATTGTTCATATCTGAGGCATATTAATTTTCTTAAATTACTATAGTTAAGGAAAATCTTTATTTATTATTATTATTATTATTTTTTTTTTTTTCATATACAAAGTACTAAAATTTACCAAAAGATTCCTCAAAAGTATAAAACTAGACAATGCAAAACTAAAAATTAAAATTAAAATTTTATTATGAAAAATGTTTTCCCATTTTTAAATTCCTGAATTTTTTTGGTTCTCCCAGAATTCTGGGTACAGTAGCAATCCAAATTGATTTTTTTTTTCAGAACCAACCATATGTTTTAGGATCTTGAAATCATATTTTGTATATTTAGGGATAATGGATACTAAAGTTTCTAAACATTTGTACTGAGCTCAATATTTATAGATATATTATAGGTTACCATTGCATGAAAAGTATAAATGTTTATCATCATAACTATCAGGGTTCTCACTAAAGTGTGAAATCATGAGAATCTAATGGTTATTATTATTTTTTTCCCCAAATTTCTCACACATAACATTTCAACACTCAGATAAATTCACGGCCTCATCTGGGGCCAAATAGAAATTTTTTATAAGAAAACAGATTTACAAAAATCAGCAAATTTAAAGATATATTTTTTATCTTTTCAGTAATGATTGCTTAAATTTCAAATTTTTATAGGATAATTATTAAACATTACAACATTGGATTAATAATAAATTTCACTACATTCAATACCTACTGTTTTTTTTTTTTTTTGTCTATTATAATTTATGTTTGGTAGCCATATATAAGTAATAATTTTCAAAATATTTTATTTTGAAACTTCTTTCAAAAGATTACATTGTGTTAATATTTTTATTTGCAACTACATTTTGCGTAACTAAAATTAAAAATGAAACTAAAAGTTTTTATCGTGTTAACGTTATTAATAAACAATAACAATACAACTACACACATGGGCGTCGGCACATAGGGGCAAGGGGGGGCACTTGCCCCCTCCTGGAAAATTCTAATAAGTAAAAAATTATTTTAAAAAATTACATTTAAAGCTTTAAAATTATGTCATTAGATTTGAAATGATTAGCCAAATAAAATTTTTGTCACAGTGTCATTTAGAGTCAAAACAACCCGACTTGCATTAATAGGTTATGAATTTAAATATATATGTATATTCTGAAATTTTGCACTTTTAAGTTTGCCCCCTCCTAAAAAATTTTCTAGCGACGCCACTGACTACACAGGTGACCAAATAACTCACCGACGAAACGTCTCTACAACATGCTGAACTTCTATGGAACACCTGCGGCTTTAACTTGCGGTAGGATGACAACATTTTAGCACTCTTTGAATAATTAACGGCTTCACATAAGTAAATAAAACTCACATCACAAGCACTTAGGCAAATAAAGTGTCGACGAGTAAAAATTTAATATGATAAACTGAATCGGAAATGAAAAATTGAACGAATTTCTGCTAACATTAATACAGCAGACAATATAGGTGCCCAACGAAATCGCCGACGAAATGTCTCTTCAGCATGCCGGACTTGCATCGAACACGTGCGGCTTAAACTTGCCGTAGGATGACACTCTTTTAATACTCAATAAAAAATTAACGCTTTCATAAAAGCGAACACCATTAGACGCACACGCAATTAGGCACATAAAATATCGATGAGTAAAAATTCAATACCATATACTACATTGACAATGAAAAATAAAACAAATTTCTGGAAACATTAATACGAATCAATGGGAATCACCGTTTGTTTTGGGCACCAAACGGACTATTTATCCAGTGTTGCCAGATGGTCCAAAGTGAATTTCCCCAAACAGTTCTGAAATTTCCCCAAAACAGGGTTTTTTTCCAAAAAAATCCCCAACTCAATTTATACTAAAAATGTAATTTTTTTGGAAAATGTTAAAAAATATTTAATAAATTTAAGCGCACATTTTTCCCCAAATGAAGCTCTTTATAGAAAAAAATCCCCATTTACAAAAATAAATTTCAATACGCTAGTTTTCGGAAAATTTTAAATTTGTGTAACTTTTGTCTATTTGTCTAACTTTCTGAGATTCCTCATGTCTAATAATTTGTACTTAACCCATAATTATATATAAAAACAGTTTTTTTTTTTTTTTTTTAATGCATGAAAAACAAGGTATACCCAGGGAACTTAAAGAGCTTTCGTCAAACTGAATATTCCATCCCTGCAGGTTTAATTCAAGGTACAGTCGGCTGCAAAATTATTCGAGCACTAGCAATAATCCTTGCCAAAAAAAAAAATAGCTTTGTTAAATAAATCCTTGTCGAGTCATGTTCTTAATCAGTCTAAGAACATGATTCGACAAGGATTTACTTAGCAAAACAGTCTTAAGTGTACTTTTTAAATATAGGAATTATTGGCTAGTGCTCAAATAATTTTGCAGCCGACTGTAGCTAAGCCTCCAAATTTATGCTATTCCAGCTTACTATAAGTTTGATTATTCAAGGGAAGCAGTAATCAATAAGTATTTAGCATTCACTATACTTGCTACAACACATATAAACCAGATAATTCCTGGAATCAGAGATTACAAGTGGGAAAAAAGAAAAAAAAAAAAAAAAAAAAAGATTTTGATGAAATTCTGGCAAAAGCAGAATTTAGTTTAGAACGGAGGACTATTAGTTTTTTTTTTTTTTTTTTTTTCAAATTATAACATCGCTTTCAAATTATTCAATTATATTTTCGATAAATTTTAGATTTCGACAAATGTCCAACTATCGAAATCGACAACGCAAAAATCCCAGATTGAGACTAATAGGCCCTCAGTCCTAAAAAAATAAATTTTATAATCAAAAAGATGAAAAAGTTGCTTTTCTATTTCTGAAATACAAATAGCCTCCAGAATTGCCCTTTTTTTTTCGTTTTTATTGAATTTTAGGAAAATGTCATCTTTTACTAATTTTAAAGAAAATTGCCGTGTATTTCCCCAAAATTTTTCTTTTCCCCAAACTGTTCCCCACTAAATCTCTGTCCCCAAATATTTCCTCTGAAGCTTCAAAACTCCCCAAAATGGGGAGAAATCCCCAAGTCTGGCAACACTGTATTTATCCGAGCGGAAGCAGAGCGGAGCGTTACATATTTGCCTCAAATCTACCACTGTAAATAAATGGGAATGCTCTCTCCAGATAGCTCCATGGTATCTCGTTCTGTGTGCGTGTACATGTTGGTCTACTGTTATTAAAGTTGTGTGTTCCGAACACTGCTTCTTAAATCATGCTACCAATAATAATAGTTATTATTTACGCTCGGTTGTATCATAAAGATACATAATACAAAACGCGCTGGGTACATGTGGCAACCCTAAGGCAACAAAATGCCTGATGCGCCAGCTCGTATATATAGGAGCCTTAATATTTACATTATTTAATGTTCTTGCGTAATTATGTATAATTACGTGAAGTAGCAACTAAACACAAATTTAATATGGATCTCCATATTCACTCGGGAGAGAAACCCCATAAATGTGAAGTATGTTTAAGATCATTTTCACAAGTTGGACATTTAAGAAAACATCTTCTGAGTCACACTGGAGAGGAGCCTCATAAATGTGAAATGTGTTCAAAATCATTTTCGCGAAATAGAGATCTAAAAAGGCATATTTTATGTCATACTGGAGAGAAACCTCATAAATGTGAAATGTGTTCAAAATCGTTTTCACAAATTGGACATCTAAAAAGTCATCTTTTTTGTCACACTGGAGAGAAACCTCATAAATGTGAAATTTGTTCAAAATCGTTTTCTCTAGTTGGACATCTAAAAAGTCATCTTTTGTGTCATACTGGAGAGAAACCTCATAAATGTGAAATCTGTTCAAAATCATTTTCACAAGTTGGAAGTCTAAAAAAACATCTTCTGTGTCACACTGGAGAGAAGCCTCATAAATGTGAAATGTGTTGAAAATCATTTTCACGAGTTGGACATCTAAAAAGTCATCTTTTGTGTCATTCTGGAGAGAAATCTCATAAATGTGAAATGTGTTCAAAATCATCTTTGCGAAATAGAGATCTAAAAAGGCATCTTTTATGTCATACTGGAGAGAAACCTCATAAATGTGAAATGTGTTCAAAATCATTTTCACGAGTTCAATCTCTAAAAAGACATCTTTTGTGTCATACTGGAGAGAAACTTCCTAAATGTGAAATCTGTTTAAAATCATTTCCACATATTGGAAATCTAAAAAGACATCTTCTGAGTCACACTGGAGAGATGCCTCATTAATGTGAAATGTGTTCAGAAATTGGGTCTCTAAAAAGACATCCTTTGTCTCATACTGGAGAGAAACTTCCTAAATGTGAAATCTGTTTAAAATCATTTGCGCTAGTTGGAAATTCGAAAATGCATGTTTTTTTTTTTTTTTTTTTTTTTTTTAAACCATACGCTTGTTCTGAATATGAAAAATAATTTTCAACTAAGCAATGTTTTTACACACATTTCCTTTCCCACGCAGAAAACTCATTCTAATGTGAAGTATGTTCAAAAGGACAACCAGAGGTAAAACTTTTTAAAGAATGCTGTTTTAAACACACAAACAACAACAACAAAAATTAAACTCGTCTCCTGATTGTATATAACGATCAATACAAAATCCCTTAATGAGATAATATTTTTGAGATAATATTTTGTGATGCAGCTCTACAATTTATGGCTATATGATTAGAAAATCTGGGTTTCAAAAATATCAAATTTTGAGTGACGCTGTGTATAGAAACTGGATTTCCCCCCTTCCTGTCTGCTCTCATACAGTTGTAGACGGTAAAAAGCACATTAGGATTTTGTGTGAATATGCCTTAAAGTGTAAAGACTGTTTTGAAGTGTTAGCATAAAATGCGCTGAAATTTGTAGTTCTGACAATAATGCAGCAGATATGTAGGAAAAATAATTCTGAGATTGTTTTTCTACGCGTAACACATACACAACACTTACGTATTTGCTGAATAATTATTTTTTCAGTATGAGAAAAACAATAGTTTTATTAATTCAATTAAAACTTTTAAATAAATTCTTGAAATAATTTTACAGTACGGTTGGAATCTCATTTTTTGCACAAGTGTGAGTCCTCCTCACGAAATAGAAGGTGAAATAATAATTATGACTTCAATTTCAATATCTTTATGAGCATTACAAGAGCATTTAACTGTATTGTGACTTGTTTTAGCTAATTATTATAAAAATTCATACAACGTATTCAATGTATACGACGGGAGCTAATAGTGGCTGCATAAGAATTTATAAAATATTGCCCATTCGTGAATGGCACAAAATAGTCCTCGCAATCGAATTTCTTCATAATAACCAACTGAATAATGACAATTTTAATAAACTTAGCTAAGACATTGAAATTTTGCCGGTTAAAAGATCTTTGCTTGTAAATAGCATACAAATATATACAGATAGATAGTTTCAGAGGTATCGCTTTTACGCAGTTTTCATCTTGCCTTCTTTTTTTTTTTTGTAATGAAAGGTCGTGATACGAAACAATTTTATCATTTTAAAAATTTTTATTATATTTATGTAAAGTATTCTTAATTTTCGACGTTCAACTGATCACCCAGTTATTATTATTATTATTTTTTTTAAATAATTTTTATTTTTATTGCTAATTCAAATTTGGAAACTTTGAATTTTTATTTATTCATTTAACCTTAGTGTCCTAGGTTTTAAATTTTATACCTTTCCCTTCATTTCTCTAGAAAATGAATTGTGCACTTGCTGTTAGTTTATTTTCAATATTTGACTTTACGTATGTTACCGTTGCATAATGTTCTTTTGAACAGAAATTTAAAAAAAAATGTCAATAAACTTTAGCTGTTAATATTTAAATTTTTTACAATGAAAAATTATTTTGTAATATTAATCGATGTTCCCGATTGGCAATATTTTTTTTTTTCTTTTTTCCTATCCTGAATCATGCTTAAAATAATATATAGTTTAAAAGGTATTTTTTCTATTTATTTATTTAAGAAATGAAAGCCGATATACATTTTTACTTTGAAATTTTTTTTTTTTTTTTTAAATCACCAATTTAATGATTAGGTAATAATGATATTTTCAGTTTTGAAATTATCGAAAATTTAATAAAAGAGAAATAACCAAGTTAATTATGTTTCTGATATCATTTAATATATTAAAATATAACTTAATATTAAAATATAATATATATTATATCTTAATATTAAAATATAACAAACAACACACACACACACTGATATATATTTAAGGTAACAAAACAGAACAGTCAGAAAAAAGGGGGTAATGCATAGATTATTGAGAAATTTTAATGTATCATACTATTAAGTGAGCAATATTTGTATATATATATGTATATTTCACTGTTCTCGAAAACGGTAGCTCGGACAGTCACGTGATTTAACAAAAAAGGTGCCCTCCGATGGGTCATTGTGCACATCGAAGTCAGATTTTCGGATTTTTGATTAGTTTTCTTTTAATTAATAAAAATATGAAAATAAAACTTCCCATTTCTATTGAAGTGTGTTGCTTAACACTCAGTTATGTAATGGTGGTGTCGGCGTATTTTGAATTAATGACTCCAATGTAGAAAAATAAACTATTTATTAACATAACGAGGAACTATCTACAAGCGAACACACTTCTCTCGTTCGAACATGGCAGAATCCAAAACAAAACTTTTACAGAGAGAAAAGTTGTAGTGCTTTTCGTGCGCTTGCAGCGCCATCTCATAAAATGCACCAGGGAGGATAGATAGAACACCATAGAGTATCCCCCCAGTGAACAAGGTGAACGATAAAATGCAAAAGTTCAATACAATAAATGCTTGATACAGTATAATATGTAATAGTAACATAGTAAGTAATGCAAAATAGAAATACAATGAACAATATATAATATTAAAAAGTGTAAGATAATATATACAAAACTATATTACATATTCAGTCACCAAATGTTTTGGGAAAGTGACTTTACGTCCAGAGCGTGTAGTACGTGTAGTACGTGTTTTGTTGACAGGAGTCGGCTCTGGTGGTATTTCGAATGATTTGTTGACAGGCGTTGGCTCAGATGGTTCTTGGTTAGGAACAGAATTATTTGTCACAACAGTATCTGACCATCTATAGGCGGGTTTCACGCGATCTATAGAAACTGTTGTGTTTTTACCATTTATATCAATGACAAAATTTTTATTATCTCTGTTTATGACAAGGTGAGGTCCAGTATACGGCGGTGTTAATGGACGAGTTACTTTGTCTGATCTTAAAAATACATGTGTACAATTCGACAATGCAGGATTTACGAAAACACTAGGACTGCTATGTAAGGAAGTAGCAGTTGGATTAAGTGTCTGCATTGTTTGTACCAAGTTGGAAACATAATTGGGATCAATCGTTTGGTCAATTTGTTTTTTATCAGTAATAAGATCAGAGGGTAATCGTAAAGTGGTACCATATACTAATTGTGCAGGTGTTGCATTAATGTCATTTTTAAGAGCTGAGCGCAAACCTAGTAAAACAATTGGAAGGGTTTCAGTCCATTTAGTGTGATTATGTGCCTTAAGAGCATCTTTTAAATGTCTATGATAGCGTTCTAAAATTCCATTTGACTGGGGATGGTATGCCGAAGTCCGAATGCGCTTACAGCCTAAGATATGCATAAGTTCTCGAAATAGAGTAGATTCAAAATTACGACCTTGATCTGTGGTGATAGTGACTGGGCATCCGAATCTAGAGATCCAACCATGCAATAAGGCACGAGCGGTTGTTTCCGCAGTCATATCAGGGGTCGGAATTACCTCGGGCCATCTGGTAAATCTGTCAATGATTGTTAAACAATACTGATTTCCATCTGATGGGGGAAGAGGGCCAATGAAATCTAAATGAATATGGGCAAAACGGGCATCCGGTAGGGCAAATGTTCCAACTGGTGACTTGGTGTGCTTTGTTATTTTGGCTCTTTGGCAATTAACACAACTGCGAACCATAGATTTGATATCTTTATGCATGCCAGGCCATACGAATCTTTTAGCAATTAAATTTATGGAGGCTGACATACCTGGATGTGAAAGGAAATGCAAATTTTCAAAAACTAATTTTCGCAAACTTTGTGGAACGAATGGACGGGGATGTTTTTGAGATGTGTCGCAATATAGGTCAATATCCTCAAGGGGAAAATAGTGTTTTTCTAATTGTAAGGATGTGGTATTGGATTGCAAAAGTTTTTGAAGTTCTTGATCAGTTGATTGTGCAGAAGCAAATTCTTTAAAATCAAGTACAGTTGGGGAAATTTGATTGATCTCTATGCGAGATAATGCATCGGCTACATGATTTTCAGAACCTTTCATATATCGGATATCGGTAGAAAATTGGGATATATAATCGAGATGACGTAGCTGTCGAGGACTGCACTTTTCAGGATTTTGTTTGAAAGCGTATATTAAGGGTTTCTGATCAGTGTAAATGAAAAAGTTTCTACCTTCCAGTAAGTGACGAAATTTCTTTATAGAGGAATATATGGCGTAAAGTTCACGGTCATATGTCGACCAATTCTTTTGAGACTTACTTAATTTGCCAGAATAAAATGCTATAGGTTCCCATTGATTATCAGACATTTGCATGACAGAGCCACCAACAGCGACGTTTGATGCATCTACCCATAAGCTTAATTGGGCACCAGGAATAGGATGTTTTAGAAGCGTTGCATGAGAAATTGCTTCTTTTGATTTCGTAAATGCAAAATTTGCTTCGTCGTTCCATTCTAATTGCTCCATTGAAATTTTGGCATTGGAACGCGGATGTTTCCTTTTATTTTTGTGCCCTTCGAGGAATTTAACGAGGGGTGCTAAAATATCAGCAGCTCTGGGAATGAATCGTCTGTAAAAATTAAATATACCTAAATATCTACGAAGTTGAGTAATAGTTGTAGGTCTTGGAAATTTTAAAATGGCTTCAACACGGTCAGAAGTTGGTGAAAGACCATCTTTTGACACTGTAAAACCTAAAAATTCCAAAGTGGGAACACCAAATATGCATTTTGAGGGTTTAATTGTAAGGCCGTAATGATCAAGTCTGGAAAATAGTGCTCTGAGATGTTCAATATGTTCTTCGAGGGATTTGGATGCAATTAAAATATCGTCTATAAATGGATAAACACCTTTTAAATTTCTTGTAACTTCATCAATAAATCTCTGAAATGTGCTGGAAGCATTGCACAAACCAAACTGCATCCGAGTGCTCTCGAAGAGTCCGAAAGGTGTACATATGGCAGTTTTGTGAACATCCTCGGGAGCAATCGGAATTTGATGAAAAGCTTTAACTAAATCAATACGTGAAAAAATTGTGGTTCCGTGAAGTTCACTAGTAAAATCAGCAATGTTGGGGATGGGATATTTATCCTTTTTAGTGTGAGCATTTAGTGCTCTGTAATCTCCAACAGGTCGCCAGTCATCGCTGTTTTTCTTTGGAACCATATGCAAAGGTTAAGCATAATTGCTGTTGGATGGACGCATGTGTCCCAAATCCAACATATGCTGAAATTCCATTTTTGCAATTTTTAAACGGTCGGGGGCCAGACGACGTGGTTTAGCGTATACCGGTGGGCCAAAAGTTTCGATATGATGCATAACCGAATGTTTCACAATTTGGTTTGGGCTAGGAGATTTACTGATGTTAGGAAATTCACTTAAAAGATTAGAAAAAATATCATTACTTATGATAGATTTCACTGAATATATATCAGAATTATGTACAACACAATGAGAATTTAAGCTTGTGACATTATCAAATAAAGAACGTTTTCTAAGATCTGGCTTTAAATTAAAGTAATGTAAAAAATCAGCACCTAAAATAGGGGTTGAAACATTACAAACATAAAAAGGGTAAACAAACTGTTTTCTTAGACCAAGATCAATAGATAATAATTTACGTTTATATACATTAATTAAAGTACCATTAGCTGCAACAAATTTTTGAATTGGAATAGACATTTTGTCTATTTTTGATGCTGGAATTAATGAACAGTCACTTCCTGTGTCCACTAAAAATTTTAGATTGCTTCTTTTATCTCGTACAAAAAGGCGACGAGAAGTGGAAGGCGAGGCGTATGTCGCCGCTACTCCTTGCCGTAGTCGTTTCCCGCGGAAAAGGTACAGGGAGGTACGCACTTTTTAGCTTTAGAGCTAAATTTCTGATGATACCAGCAAAATTCTTTATTAACTTTTGGGCTTTTGTGCCGAAAATTAGATCGAGATTGTGAACGAGAATGACTTCTGGAACGTCGCAATGAAGCCACTTCTTCTCTTAAAAGTTTTAATTCTTTTAAAAGTTCGGAATCAGCACTCGAAGAATTAGTTGTACTAACAGCACTTACCTGTGGTGGAGATACATCCAAAATTTTATCAGCTATTTCGGCAGGTTTAATGGGTGTAAGGTCTTGCACTGATGCTAAAATAAATTGCGCATTTGAAGGCAGTTGTTGCAAGAATAGTTCGAGCAAAAGAGTGTCGGATACCCTATGGTTTTCAGCTCTTCTCTGCATGACGCGAAGTAGTTCTGACGGTTTTCTATCCCCTAGTTGTTCACCAGCTAATAATCGGCGAATTTCCTGCGATTTTGTTTCACCACAACGTTGAATTATTTCGTCCTTTAAGTTTTTGAATGGATCGGAATTATCAGGTGAAATTATTACGTCACGCACAGTCATTGCAATTTCTGGAGGTAAATTCGCAACACAATAGTTATATTTTGTTCTAGAATCCGTTATTGGTTTCGGCACAGCTAGTTGAAATGTTGATTCTACCATCGTGAACCACAGGGCCGGGTCCGTAGGGATGAATGCAGGGATTTTCACTGCAGCTGTTTCATTCATGTTGAAAACAGAAACGAAAACACTTATAATCCAAAATAAGAACAGTTTATCCGGGTCACCACTGAAGTGTGTTGCTTAACACTCAGTTATGTAATGGTGGTGTCGGCGTATTTTGAATTAATGACTCCAATGTAGAAAAATAAACTATTTATTAACATAACGAGGAACTATCTACAAGCGAACACACTTCTCTCGTTCGAACATGGCAGAATCCAAAACAAAACTTTTACAGAGAGAAAAGTTGTAGTGCTTTTCGTGCGCTTGCAGCGCCATCTCATAAAATGCACCAGGGAGGATAGATAGAACACCATACTATAATGACGCAGAATGGAGAATCTTAGGAGAGATTTGATTGGTTTATTTGATTTTAATTGATTTAAGTGTATTTTGCATTGAACTACAGCTACGTTATGGGGAATTGCAAGAGATTTGATTGGTTTATTTGATTTTCATTGATTTGAGTGTATTTTACGTTGAACTAGAGCTACGTATCAGGAATTACAAGAAATTTCCTTGGTTTATTTGATTTTCATTAATTTGAGTGTATTTTATGTTGAACTAGAGCTACGTATGAGGAATTACAAGAAATTTGCTTGGTTTATTTGATTTTCACTGATTTGAGTGTATTTTACGTTGAACTAGAGCTACGTATCAGGAATTACAAGAAATTTCCTTGGTTTATTTGATTTTCATTAATTTGAGTGTATTTTATGTTGAACTAGAGCTACGTATGAGGAATTACAAGAGATTTGCTTGGTTTATTTGATTTTCACTGATTTGAGTGTATTTTACGTTGAACTAGTGCTACGTTTTGAGGAATTACGAGAGATTTGATTGGTTTATTTGATTTTCATTGATTTGAGGTAGGAGAGCCCATCCACACAACACAAAATATCTATTAGATATCCATTTTACATCGAAAACATCCAGCACGTCCTTTAGCTGTCTGTAGCATTAAACTAATGGATATCTATTAGAAATGTCCTCTTTAGAAATCTATTAGACATCCATAACCTATTATAGATGTATTATAGAAAACAGAATTTAAATGTCTATTAGAAGTGTTCACTTCGACATCTAATAGAAATACTTTTTTCGACATCTAATAGATTTTCGAATAATACATCTTATGTACCTCTAATAATCGTTCTCATCTACTTCTACTTCAACTGCAATGTATTGGATTGTATTTTCGGCGACAGCGGGAATCAGCACAACAAGTGCAGCAATCTCTTTCGCTTAGCTGGGGCTGGCTGTTTACTTATTTTTTTTAAGTCTGTTCTATATCTTAGTACATCGTTTAATAGTTCTACGATTAATCTCTAATCTATTTTAGCATTATAAGGTAAGTTTTTTTTTTCTTTAATTATCCTTTTATTTTGAATCAGTAAAGATTCTTTTTTGTTGTTGTTCCAGTGTGTTATTCTGATAAATATTTTATGAGACTATTGCAAAGCAAAACACTCTTGGAATTGTTGATATATATTGTACGGACGAACCCAAATTTTAGTAATTCTGTAATGAATATATTTTTACATTATTTCAGTCATGTTATTTCGAATATCTGCTTGTGAACTTACAATTTTCTTATATTCATGCTTAAGAATCGTATGTAAACTCGAACTGATATATGAAATCGAAATTGTTAAACTTTATGTATGTTTTTAGATTAATTTAACGCATAAATAAAAGTGAATTTTATTTTATGCTGTTATAAATCCCAAAACGCTTTAATTTTAGACTTATTTCCTTAGTCATTTTTCTGCATAATTACTTTAATTTGGCATACATTTTTGTTCTTACATTCATTTTTTTTGCCAGATTTCAATGTGATCTATGTTTCATCTCTTGAAGTTCCCTAAATGGCATCATCATGTGAATTATGTACGCGCTTTCTTAACTCAACTTTAGAAGCATGCATCGTTATACTGTTATTGATAAAGAGAAATTTTGTCACATATTATTAATCGTTATAATTAATGTAACTATTAGTTAATTTTCATTAATGTTACTTGAAACTATATAAAACAATTGTCTTCATTTAATTATAATCGATTTCTTAATTACTCTGAAAAATCTTAATTTAATGATAGTTAAAAATAGCAAAATTTTTAAAATGATTAAAAATTTAATTTGTATATGTTCAACTAGCCGAATAATTTGAAATTCGGCCAAACAGAATATTCAGTAGTATGGCCGAATACCGAATATTCAGTGCATCCCTAATATATATTTTTTTTATTTTTTCTGAAATTTATTTAAAATATCTTGAGCTTATGACTCCTTTTTTTATTCACTGTTATAGGAATCCACTTTTTCCAAAATGCCAAAGGCAGCAAAAAGTTTGTCTTGGCGACAGTATAACCCATACAGCACACTTACATCTCTGGAACGTTACAAGACCATCGCACTGCGACATTGCGATGTTGCATAGATGTTCTGTTACATCTCTGGAACATCTCAGATACGTTCTAGGTATGTGGAAATGTCTCAGCTTTGTGACATCGCATGCTACATCTCCAGCACATCACATACAATATCTGTAGTACATCGCATTGTTACATCTTCAATACATCGCATTGCGATGTCCCATAGATGTTCTGCTACATCTCTAGAACATCTCAGATACGTTCTAGGGATGTGGAAATGTCTTAGCTTTGCGATATCACATGCTACATCTCTAATACATCACATGCTACAGCTCCAGTTCATCGCATGCTACATCTATAGTACATCGCATGCTACATCTCCAGTACATTTCATGCTACATCTCCAGTACATTTCATGCTACATCTCCAGTACATTTTATGATACATCTCCAGTACATTTCATGATGCATCTCCAGTACATCGCATGATACATCTCCAGTACATCGCATGATACATCTCCAGTACATCGCAAGCTACATCTCCAGTACATCGCAAGCTACACCTCCAGTACATCACAAGCTACATCTCTAGTTCATCACATGCTACATCTGTAGTTTGTATCTATAAATACATTTTACTGAAGACTGAGTCACAATCGTAAAAAGAAATGTAAATAAAAACATGATAATATTATGCTATTATCATAGTCAAAAAATTATTCTATTCAGTGATACTTTGAAAGCATACCTAATTTGATTAAGAATGTTACATGGGTTTTGAAGGCTTAAAGAAACTTTTTTTTTTAATAAAATAAAAATTTTTACTTAAAATTTTGGGAATATAAAAGAGCAAAATTTTATAAAATTTTCATTAAATATTTGGAAAATTCATCTGGTGTGTCCTGATTCCGGAGGGCCTTTCAGAAAAGCAGTGGCCACAATTTCTCAAAAACTATATACACCAAACATATCGGAATTTTGCGCAATTCTTCAAAACAGAATTTGTTATAGTGCTTGACTGAATATATATATATATATATATATATATATTAATTGAAATTTGAATTTTTTTACAGAGTTGTGTGTAAAAATAATTTTCAGTACTTTTCTCCCTATGTATAACCTTGTAAAACAAGTTACAATTAAAAAATATATATATCATTTGTTCAAGCACTAATCAATTCTACTTTTTATGAAGTGTGCACAATTTCAATCAAATTTGTGTTAATTTTTCTAAAATTGCGTCCACCGCTTTCCTGGAAATTAAGACGCATCAGCTAAAAATTTTATAATATTAAAAAAAAATGAGATATCATGCTTTTTTAATAGCCTTCGAAACATATCCCAGACAGCACAAAACCATCCTCAGGATGTCCGAGGATGAACTTTTTCGGATCTCCAATTGTCCTCAGGACATCCAAATCTTATCCAATGTTCATCCTCAGGATGACAAAATGTCCGCAAGGTCTGAATCCCAGCGACGTCCGAAGTATGTCCCAGGAGGCCCAATTTTGGCTGATACCAGGACATTTTAGGACTATTTTTTAAAAATCTTTAGACATCCTGAGGACGTTCGAAGTATCCAGGAGGCCTAATTTTGGCTGATACCAGGACATTTCAGGACTATTTTTTAAAAAAACTTAGACATCCTGAGGACATTCTGAGGACGTTCGAAGTATGTCCCAGGAGGCCTAATTTTGGCTGATACCAGGACATTTCAGGACTATTTTTAAAAAAAACTTAGACATCCTGAGGACATTCTGAGGACGTTCGAAGTATGTCCCAGGAGGCCTAATTTTGGCTGATACCAGGATATTTCAGGACTATTTAAAAAAAAAAAACTAGACATCCTGAGGCCATCCTGGGGATAACATTCTGAAATCTGCTGAGGATCATCATGGGATGTTCCCTAAACAATTGTATGACAAAAACCTTTTACTTGCCTGATACACGGTCAGAATATTTGCTGCTGGGCATCCTGCTCTCGGCGGCGGCAGCTACTGTGTTGGAGTCTTTCTCACTCCAAGTTCGATGTTGACGTGTACCTTCCATCAGAATGTGGCATCACATTCTGTCTGGCCCCCTGCGTCATTGTCGTTACACGCATAGGGACAGTAATTATCTCTATGAACTCATGATACATGGTGTATTTATAATTCACGTAATTAACGAGTTTTTTTACTCCATTGAAGTCAATTTTAATTTCATCATTAAAAGCTTAGTAAGGGCTGTGGTGATTTTTCCAGTTTTTAGTCTTTTTGTGTTCGTTAATTCTAGTTCTAATCTTTGTTTTTGTCATGCCAATGTAACATTTAGGTTTTTCAGCATGGTCAATAAAAGGTATTTTATAAATTCCTGCGATTTCTAGAGGGGGAAGGGGGTCTTTATAATTTCTGATGAGCTGTAAAATGTTATGGTTTGGCTTGATTGGGAATACTGATATATTTAATTGTGATGTTTTTAATTTTATTGGAGGCACCGCAATCAAAGGAGATAGAGGAAGTTAAGAGTTCCATATAAATAGTTACAGCCTCTAACGCATGCAACGGCAATGACACAGTAGATCCATAAATGTAGCACCACCTTCTGATGGGAGCTACACGTCAACATCAAACTTGGACTGAGAAAGACTCCAACACAGTAGTTGCCTCTGACAAAAGCAGGGCACCCTGCAGCAAATATTCCGGCCATGTATGAGGCAAGTAAAAGGTTTTTGTAATTAATTAAAAATGGCTAGCCTGTTCAGACACCAGCTTATTCTCAATGTATAATTGGAATTATTGCATAAACTTCTTTTAAATAATTAAATTTTATACAGAAAGAAAATGTTAAAAGAATTTATGTTTAAAAGAGTAAATATTTTTAAGTACTTTTTAAATATCTAGGAACTTTTTAGAAAATTATTATCTCGCAAAGTATTTGCATATTTTTAAAACTACACATACATAGTTGTGATTCTGAGTAAAATAAAATTTTCTGAACTGCACATGAAATTTTTTGAAACAAAATTTAACCATCTGACTGCTGCTGATGGATATATCCGGTCATTGATCTATCTTTTTTTACAATTCACTAGAAATTAAAAATTATATATTTATGGATATTTAGCTTGTTTTTCAAGCTTGAAGGTCTCAAAAGATAGTCGTATTATAATCATGTGCATAGTTAAATTTTCAATCTCAAATTGAAATAAGCATTATTTTAATACTCTGAAAAATCTGTGCAGTGAAAACATTACAATTTTGCCCTTTTCAAAAGGCAGTCAGTCAGATGGTTAATATAGATTAATTTCTAAAACATTTCTATTTTTTATCTTTTCTACACATTATATATATATAATATGTATACATATTACATACATTCATAATGGGTGTATGTTTTGTCTAGATTTTGAATATGCGCACATTGCTATAAATTAATATGTTTTATTACCCTTTCATAACAAGCTAATTTTAATCAAAATATCAAAAGAAAACTTTAAATTTTCCGAAATCTGAACAGAGAATCACCCCAGTAATGTAGATAAAATCTTTTTATGTGAATTTTTAAATATTAACTTACATAATTATGAAATGATTTTTTTTTATTTATATATATATATATATACACAGGGTGTGAACATATATATTAAGTCCTTAAGGGGCTTTTACCTCTAACCATTGGTTGCAGATTTATATTTCCAATTATAAAAAAAAAAAAATTATATATATACATATAAAGTCACATTTGGAACTTATTCTCAGTTGTCTTTATTTGTAAATGCCTCAATTTCTGAAAAAAAAAAAAATTCATAAAGAGGTTCTAATTGGCTGGACTCCTAGCGTTGCTGCACTAGTGAACATATTTAGAACCAATGGTATCACAGATTAAAGTCTCCTAAGGACTTCACTCTGTGTCGTGTAATATACAATGGGAACCAACTATCCAGAATATTTGGGACAAGACTATTTTTGGATAACTGGTTGGTCAAAGCAACCCCCATTAAATCAAACTTGTAGAATGTTCACGGTTTTTCATAAATGTTCATTTAAGAAATATCTAAATAAAAATTAATATTTTAAATCAAGCTTTAGCTTTTGATTAATCTGAAAGATTTCTCTTGAAAACCTGATTAATCAATGATTTTGAAACACTAAATATTATTCACTGACATTCTTTTTTATTTCTTATAAAAGAAATAAAAAAATCTTGTTTGTTCACTATAAAAGTGCAAAATATTCGTAAATTTTTAAAAATAATATTATTTTATTTATAAAGTGGAACCTCGTTAAAGTGAATCTCAAAGGGGATAAAAAATATGTTCATGTTATCAGTAACTCAGAAACTAATCTTCGCTTTTGACGGGGATTATGCACACAGTTCAGGTTAAAAGTAATTCACGTTAACGAGGTTTGACTGTATATGAAATAATTAAATACAAATACATATTTGTTGTCAAGATTTTTATTCTTTACCTAAGTTTTTTTTTTTTTTTGGGGGGGGGGAGATAAAATTGAAAGTTTAACTGTCAAAAATATGATTTTGGATGTTTTCAGATAAACAGTTCCATACTGTATACATGTGTTATGTGAATGTATTTGGAAGGTCTATTAATAGCTTCAAGAAAACCAATAATTTAATATAAAGGTAAAAGCAATTATAAATTTAGAAATTAAATAATTTTTTTAATCGTTGTTGTCAAAGTTCTGATAAATTAATGGATACATCCAAAAGTATTCATATAACAAAGTTTAAAAAATAAACTTAATTTCAAATAATTTTGAAATAATAACTCACTGTAAATCTTTTGGTTAAATAAGAAATCTAATGAACAATTTACGACAAGCATTTCTTATGCAACAAAGAGAAAAGACAACAGCTTTGGATGACAATGTTTTTATTTATGATGTACATGTATTAGCATCAGAAATTGGATGAGAATCAGGTTTATTTTTCTTATTTTTTCTTTCTGTGGCATGTCTCAGCCAATTCGCTATCAGTTTTCCACTCTCTTTATTTGTTACTTCTGAGAAGTGAATTCTTACCACATCTAAAAACAGAAAAGAAATTACAAATATAATGCAGTAAAACTCGTTTTAGAAATTTTTCAAGGGACTAAAAGAGAAAATCATTAAACTTGGAGCCAAAAATTACACAGTATATAAAATCATGTTTCTAAAAATTGCAACACCATAACGGAATCACCAGAATTAAATGAAATTTAACACAAACGACTGGTATTGGTACAAACAAATAATTAAATATTCAAAGAAGCAAAACAGAAAAGCATTATATATTGTATATGAAAAATGCAGCGATGGGTAAATGCTTGATTTACTGGCCACAGGAAAGTGGCTTTTACGTCATTCAGTGTTGATAACATTCATCAAAGTGAAATAGACAAAATTCCTCCCAAGAGCCATGAACAGTGTTTAAATATTAAATAGGCATCTACTTATTAAAAAATTATTACAATTTTAAGATATTCCTATTGCATGGAATTAAACTAAATTTTAGTTTGTCAGAGAAATAAAAATGGTTTTCTTCAATATGGTCTAAAAATTCAACACCGTGTTTGAATAATATCATATAAATGCCTTTTTTCATGACTGATTTATTTCAAAGTTTCATGGCCTGGCAATTTCAGTATTTTTGAAAATGTTTGCCAATCCCTCCAGCTGATGTCAATCATGCATGAATGTCAATGAATGGAATTTTGAACGTGTGTTGTGATGCTTCTAGCTATTGTACTTTATTTTGAGGGTAGACCTGCTTTCCTATGCAATTCTGATTCTTATTGACATACTTTATTTCCAGTATGCAGAGTTCAGAAACACCCTGTAACAATTTCAAACTTTATCAATCCACGGCAGGATGAAGGCCTTTCCTAGGTGATTTCGAATTGCCCCGTTTGCAGCAATTCTTTTCCATTTTGCCCTTCCAAACTTCACAATTTCATCTCTCCAAAGACACAGTGGTCTATCTCTTGGTATCTAAAATAAGACTTTGATGGTCCATCTATCATCATTTCTTCTCGCAAAGTGCCCAGCCCATCTCCACATTAACTTTATGACTCCAGAAATAAATCAGTAAACTTTGGTTTGCTACCTAATCCAAGTGTTTCACTTTCTGTCTCTTCGGGTGAATCCTAACATGCATCTCTCCATGCTTCTCTAGGCTGGTGCTTGAAGTTTTTGTATAGTTTTACATGTTAATGTCCAAGTTTCTGAAGCATAAGTTAAAACAGGCAAAATACACTAATATGTATAGCTTTAAATTAAAATCTGTACTGATAAAAATGATGCGATATACTTACCAAATATAATATTGCACAACATTAATGACGAAAACGATCTTTTCCCTTTTAAGCCCATGAAGCTAAATTCAGTACCTAATTCATTGGTCATAAGATGCATCATTATTCTCCTTATTACTTCAGATGGATGATGGCCCCCAAATTTCTTTAATTCAGCAATCTAAAAAAAAAAATAATAATAATACAGATATTATAAAGAGAATTAAAAATCAGATTTTTCATATCAACATGAGATTTAGCTTCTGAAATGATAGTTATTAAAGCTTCTTCAAACACCACAGATCAATTCTAGTAAATTAACTATTAGGTTTATTAACCTAGCAATAATAGAGTCTAAATAACTGGTATTCCCTTAACATAGATTTCAGTATTAGAGTCAGAAATCGATACATATAAGATGTGTGTGTGCATGTCTGGTGCTTTAGAAAAATGACTGATCGCAAAGCAACACAAATTTGCATGGAGGTTCATATCTGGGTTTGCAAGTTTCTTCCAAGGAGGAAAAAACCGGCTTGAAGAAATAGGTTTCTTCCAAGTGAAAGGAATTGAAGAAACTGTTTTTCTTAAAAATTTATCCTATAAATTGCCGATTTGTAAGATACAATGGATGCATTTATCTTATAAACAACTTAACTAACTTTAATTATGCCTATAAAAATTTAATTATATATTTAATTTATAATTATGAGATTTTTACCGAAGATCAGATCAAGCTCTAAAATACTCAAAATCCAGTAAAATAATCAATTTAAATTTAAATTGTGTAAAGTTTTATAATTTAAACAATTTTATTTCTTTAACTGGTAATAAATAGTTTGGATCACTTGCTTATACTTTTTGATAAAACAGCTTTTAACGAACATCCAGATAATTAAAAGAACCAGTATGCAATAATTACTGTACTGCAACATACGTCATCAAAAACTTTATTTTCCTTTAGTCATATACAGTACAATCAACTCCCTCTAAACCACAGACTTATAATCTGCAAATTATCCTTCTAATTCGCAATTGATTTTTTAATGTAAAAGAAATTTAAATCCCATGTTATGTTTAACAAAATAAAAAATAATCAGTGATAAATATTATTTCCGTACTTTCAAAAATATTTTGTTTCATATTTTTTAAATATTGTTTGTTTACATTTTATTGATACATATTATTTGATTATGCTTAAATTATTTACCATCATATATGAATGTGATAGATAGATTAGTTTTATTAATATTGAAGAAATATTTTATTCTAATATTTATTCGACAAAACTTTTGCAAGTTAGAGGGAGTTGACTGTATAACAAATGAAAAGATTTTAGCAGTTCAATACTGCAATTTATTTCTCAACTTAAAATTGATTAATGCAATTTTTTTTTTTTTTTTTTTACTCAGACCAAATGTTACTCAGACCAAACACCTGATAAAATTAAATGTAAAAATTTAACATAGAATAAATAGTTCTAACAAAATCTAAAATCAAAAGAATCTTCTGTAAGTGCAGCAGTAACATAGGATGATATGTATTGTCTACGGGTTGGCGATTTTTTCAAAATGGTGCCAAAATGGTATTTTCATAAATCAATGCCATTTTTAATTCTGTACTGATAAGTATGAAGGATTTAAGTCCAAAAATGTCGATTTTGAGTTAAGTACATTTAGTCAGACCCAGAAAAAAAATCTCTATCGATTGGTATAAAGGATTTAAATCCATGTCATTTAGTCTTTGAGAAAATCCATTGGTAAAAAAAGATTTAAGTCAGAAATTTAGAATTTTAATATTTGTATAAATTATTTAATTCAATTTTTTCCCTTTATTAAATGAAGGTTGACAATCACTGAACAGTATAAAGGGTATAAATCAACATAATCCCTTTTTCCTAATTGATTCTTCTGATTAGTTTTTAATTAGTTTAACTTTATTTTTCGTCTCCTGAAAAATCAAGAATATGGACTTAAATCCTTTATACTTATCAGTACAGAATTAGGCACTTTTTTTTTTTTTTTCAATCACAAACTGAATTTCAAACAGAAAACAACTAACTACAATATTTTCATCTCAATCATGGTAAGTTTGTAAAATTAAATTAAATTTCATATTAAAACAATTAAATTTAGCAACTACAAAAAATATTTTTACTTGACAGGTGGGAGACCCCCTGAACACCCCTTTCTATTAATATCAAAATTTCACAAATAATTATTTTTTAAATCATTCAAGTACTTTTAAAAAAAAAAAAGTATCTGCAAGTTTTTATCAGGGCAAAGCACGAGTTACTAGTGAACACTAATTATCCTGAAGAGGTGGCAATTCAGATTGAATTGTAAACACAAAAAGCTCTTAAATCTAAATTTTAAACAAAATCATTCAAGTAACTTCAAAGAATATAAAGTTTCTGCCATATTTTGTCACAGACGAGGGTTAATAGTAAATGCTAATCTTTACGAAAAAAAGGATAAACCAGATGGATTTCTCATCGCAAAAAACCTTTAAAGCTAATTTTTTTTATCGAAATCATTAAATCCATTTCAATTTCTGAGTAAATCAACTGCTATATTTTGGAACAGACTAATAAAATGTTAGCAGTGAATGCAAATTTTCCTGAAAATGAAAATAAGTTCAAGCAATTTTTTACCATAAAAAACCCTAAAGCCCAATCTTTCAAAATTTTTAAATCCATTACTGAGTAAACCCTAATTCTATCAAAATTTGCAAACAGCAGATATAACGTTAACAGGGAATAATAATTTTCTTGAAGACGAGATATGTTCAAGCCCCCATAGCAGAAAATGCAAGACGTGCGACATACGTTACGCCGCAGATTTTTTTTTTTAGTCTGCAGATTATTTCCAAATCAGCATTATGCAGACATTCCAAATCTCCCGATTTTTTCAGGAAAGATAGCGATTTTCTATCTTTTTCCATTCACAACATAAATGTCAATATTCATTTTAAACACGCTTTATTAAATTCTAAAACCTATAGAGAGGTAAAATTGTTCAATATTTCTCACTCATATAATTTTTTTGTGACCCCTCCCCCTTACCCCCTCTATTAAGGATCGGCTATCAAACAGATCAGGAAATCCTTGCGATTTCCATCCCCCCCCCCGCCAGTAACATAAATATCAATATTTTTTAACACTTACTTAATTAGATTTCAGAACTTATAAAGAGTAGAATTATTCAATATTTACTCTCCCCCTCCCCCCTCCCACTAATGATCGGTGATTGAACGTTCCACAAAATCAAAGCCTTGTAATTTTTAAGCTTTCTCCATCCACAGCATAAATGTCAATATACATTTTAAAGATACTTTATTAGATTCTAGAACCTATAAAGAAGTAAAATTATTCAATATCTCTCATTCATGTAATTTTTTGTGACCCCCTTCCCCCCCCCCCCTTACGATCAACAATCAAACGGCTCGCGGAATTCTTACGATTTCAAATCTTCATCTGCTACATAAATCTCAACGTTCTTTTTAAACTTATTTACTTAGATTCCAAAACCTAAAAACAAAGTATAATTGCTTACTATTTCTCACTTGTATATTTGCTTTACAAACCCCCCCCCCCCCCTCTCCACTAACGATCAGCAATCAAACGCTCCATAGAAGCATTGTAATTTCCAATCTTCTTCCATCCAGAGTATAAATGTCAATGTTCATTTTAAGCTTACTTTATTAGATTCTGAAACCTATAAAGAAATAGAATTGTTCAATATCTCTCATTCATATAATTTTTTGGGATCCCCCCCCCCCCCATTTTTTAGCATTTGCTACCAATCGTTAATGAAGTTCCCTTCAGAAGATTGCCATTCTTTCTCCATATGCAGCATAACTATCAACATTCTGTTTAAATTTGCTTCATTAAATTGCAGAACCTATTTAGAGGTAGAATTGTTCAATAGCACTCACTACTCATGTAATTTTTTTTATTGCACCTTTGAATATAGACTAGATTTTGTATCGATTTTAAAATTTGATGATCTTGACACACTTTTGTTTGAATACCAGTATTTTTATAAATGGATCGCTAGCACTATAAAAAAAGAAATTGGATCTGAAAAGATCACAGGTTTTATTTCAAAGTCTTATTGAGCTGTCAAAGAAAATACCTGTGTTTATTAAGTTACTTAACTCAATGATGTTACATAACCCATTAAGTTACTTAACCCCGCTATATTTATCTCACTCAAAAATTTTGCATTTTCGTAAGCTTTTGTTACAAAATGCATTCCTAATCATATATAACTTTAAAAAAAGTTATTTTGTTCAAAGATATGATATAGTTCCAAAATGGGAGACATGGCACCTAATGGATGTTGATAAACTGCATAACTCTTTTAAATTTTTTTTATCCCTGTTTGTTACAATTTAAGAAATGAATTTTTTAATTAATATCTATCATTTTAAACCCCTGCACTTGAATAATAAGTTATTTTTAGGAATTTTCTCTTCTTAGAAACAGATGATTTTATTTGAATAATTAAAAAAATAAATAAATAAAAATACAATTTGCATTAACAAACTTTTTGAAAAAATTACCAGCGAAGCTAGGCACTTCAACATTCAATGTAAAAAGTAAAAATATATACAGTAGAGAGTCAGAAATCCGCCGGCCTAAAATCCACCAGAGTCTGAAATCCACACAGCTTGTCAAATATATAAACAATAAAATTCACTATTAGTAAATAATTTTTAAAAATGATCTCGAATGCAATTTGTGTACTTGCATTTTATGATTATAAAAGAAAATTAATAACATAAAAACTATCAGAACCAAGTTACTGATAATTAAATTATTGACAGTACATTAAATCCATCAACAAGTTATACAATAACAAAATAATTTTTAAAAATGTTATCTGATGAAGACATAACCATATGAAAGAATTAACTTAAATTCTTAAAACAATAAATTTGTGTTACAAAATAAGAATAAATGACAATTTATAATATACAGGGGGAAGGGGGGGAGAAGAAAATCCCAATGATGTATACGTACAAGTGTAGTTTTGAAAACAAACTACATGTGATTAGATTTCATCGAAATTTGACAAATTTCATTTTTATTTATTATTTGCGTTATGTACATTCTTTTAATGTTCAGTGCTATTCTGATATACCGGTTGCCAACTTTTCAAAAACAGTTTGAGGAGTATTCAGAGAAATTTTGAGGAGCATTTTGGCTACTTTGAGGAGCAATTTTAAAAATACATTAAAAAAAGAAGAAAGAAAGAAAGAAACCACTAACAAACATAAATTAACAACAATAATATGAAATTAAGAAATATTTATTGATAATCAAATATATTTAGCAAACCAGTGAAGAGAGATAAGAATGGGAAATGCGATTAAGTCTGAATATAAGCTTAAAACCCCAAAAGTAATTTGTTTTCTGCATAATGGCATATTTTCCATACATAAATAAAGACAATATGTGAAAGTAGATTATTCAGTTACATAAAAAAAAAAAAAGAAAAAGAAAAAGAAAGCACGAAGGGGAAGAAAAAATTAAACCAACAATTTTCATGAATGTCAAAATAATTATTATACTATCACATAAAAATCTAAAAACGAAATCTCCGATATTCATATAAATGTGTAAATGATCTCATCTCTGAGTCAACTCCCTCTAATCTGCATAGCTTGGGACCATATGTTTTGTAAACTTTAGAATTTTGCAGATTATTGGTCATTTGTTTACTTATTCCCCCCCCCCCAGATACAAATGAAGATGTAATAATAAATCATTAATGCCTTAAGTGAATGATAAAATAAATGCATAATTATTTCAAATAAATCTTAAATAAAGCGTTGTCAATCGGCCTTAAAGTTCAGTAGCTTTGAATCCATTATTTTTATCGATAAATAATTAAAATAAACAATTTGTTTAAAGACCTATTAAGCATTAAGATAACTGAAACATTGATATAGTTTAAATGAAAATCAAAACACCGCATAATCATAGCATTCGGTTTCTTTCTTCCCCCCTTTCAGCTTGTGGTTTTAATTAAACACTCTCTTAGCTAATGTAAACAAATACTTGTTCCCGTTCTGAGTCAGCAATATTTCGATTACGCAATGCCTAGCACTAGAATGTTTTCTTTCTTTCTTTTTTTTTCTTTACTATTTATTTATGAGTATTGTATGGTGAAGCGTGTGGTTCTTAAAAAAAAAAAAAAAAAAGAAAAAATCCACACAACCTCTGGTCGCAAGCTATGCAGATTTTTGACTCTCTACTGTATTTATCTTAATTATTGTAGAGAAAAAAATTCATAATTAAATGTTCCTGCAGTGGGAGCTTTGGCGCCTAATGGGTTAAATACAGTTTCAATTCCAGTATTACAAATTTTCTGTGAAAATTGGGGCTCGGTCATTGAGAAGGTGAGCAAAATGCAATTAAGATGTACAGATGGAAATGATGAACAAACTGTAATTGCACTGTAAAAAATAGGTTCTTAAAAATACAGTCGGCTGCAAAATTATTCGAGCACTAGCCAATAATTCCTATATTTAAAAAGTATACTTAAGACTGTTTTGCTAAGTAAATCCTTGTCGAATCATGTTCTTAGACTGATTAAGAACATGACTCGACAAGGATTTATTTAACAAAGCTGTATTAAGTGTACTTTTTTTTGGCAAGGATTATTGCTAGTGCTCGAATAATTTTGCAGCCGACTGTAAGTATATATTGTCTCAAAATAGCCCCAAAACAATATATATATATACTTAAATTTGAAAACTCGTGTACTCATTTTTGTGTACATTGACATGCCAAACATGGGGACATTGGGATTCTTATTGGTCAACCCCATTTTTGAGCATGTCACTATACTCAAAATCAAAAATAAGTACATGGGTTTTCAAATTTAAGTATATATTGTTTCGGGGCTATTTTCAGACAATATATATGCTTATTTTTAAGAACCTATTTTTTAGAGTGTGTTGATAAGAGAAAGTTTATACGTCTTAATGTCCCTCCATCTGGTTACGCAGGAATAAGAACATTTTAGAAAGTTGCATTAATTTTAATGTTTAGAGTCTCCTGCAAGTATTTTACTTGAGTCAGTATGAACAAAATCATAAACAAAATAGTAGTTCTTATACAATATGAAAGATAATTGCTAATGCTAACTCTTTATCTAGCCATATATGTAATGGAAATTCTATAACTACAATGCTTTGACATATCTGACAGATAATTAACATTAGATAAATGCAAACTTGTGATAAAAATATGCTTACTGAATCTGTTTTTTTTCCCCGTAACTCATTGTGAAATTATGCTGCAGATTATTTTCTGAAACGTAAATAGTTGTCGCAGATTGACAGAAAAATTTCTGCTACTGGGGTTCAAGCAATATTTCATCAAAAAAAAAAAAGATTAACGTCCATTTTTATCAAAATCGTTATATTTATTTACAAGCAACCCAATTTCTGCAATATTTTGCAACCATCAGATAAAAGTTTAATAGTGAGCACTATTTTTCCTTTAGAAGAGAACATATCTTATTGATCCCCCCCCCCCCACGAAAAATAAAAACTTAATCCCACACTTTTATCAAAATCATTACTAGTCGTTTCAGAAAGGCCCAAGACATACATATACAACCAACACACACAATAAAAGTAGAAACTGAACACATACTAATGAAAAATACCACAATTGCACTAGACTATTAAATTATTAGGTATATATGAATAGCACTGAACATAAAAAAAATTATATAGCAAAAACAATAAATTATTTGACAATTTTAGATGCGTTCGCCTGCAGTTTTGTTTTAAATTGCATTCAAACATGCACCATTGATTTTTTTTTTTTTTTTTGTCTATTGTCAATAGTCATCAGTTATTGTTTTGTAGCACAAATTGATTGTTCTAAGAACTTAAGTGAGTATTAAAAAAATTATTTTACATACCTCATTGACGTTATCATAAACATCTTCTTTTGACTACCAGCAGAGCAGTGGAGAGCAGGAAAACAACACAAAATGCCGTGTTGCCAGTATTTTAATAACAATTATGGCTTCATTCTAGTTTTAAAAATAAATAAATAAACTTTAAACGAGCACATTTCGCTTGAACGCAGCTTTAAATTCCATCTGGCAGGGAATATTTCAAGCTTAGGGTCATCTATTAAATCTATGTCATATGTAAAATTCTTCAGCCTATTTCTCATTCAGTAGTGCTGGCGTTAAAAAAATTTTCTGTTAATCCAATACTGTTTGCACATATTTCTACACATGAATCTTTTCCTAAAATATGTTGCAACATTTCTTCTACAGTAGAACTTGGATAATTCAAAGTTGAAGGGACCAGAAAAAAATTCGAAATATCCAAAAATTCGAATTACATATACTATTTTGTCAAAAAAAGGAGATAAATTAAAAAATTAAAACTCTACGATCAAAGATTTAACACATAAACTTTAAATCTAAGAATACTGCTACATCCCCCCCCCTCCCATTAAATCAATATATTTTACGATCTTAATTATGCAACACTTTTTTAAAAATAGTCAGATATTTTTAATTCTTCTTTAAGTACAATCTTTGTGTCATAGCATATGACTTGATACAAAAATAGAATCTTCTACATTATACATGACTTTCAATTTAAAAAAACCTCGAAGTTCATGTATATGCACTAGTTAGGGGCTTCTCTTGTATTTCCTTATCCTTCTTTTGAAAAACTGTTAAAATATATTAGCTGAGAAAAATCTCGGGAACAAATTTTATAGTAATATTTTAAAGGTAATCGTATGAAAAATTCGAATTATCCACGATGTTTTAACATTATTTTAATACAAAACTCAAGGGACCGAGTGAAAAGTTCGAATTATCCAGAATTTCGAATTATTCAAGTTTCACTGTATTATTATAAATCTAGCAGTATATGTCTCCTTTTTAACGTTCAACTTTGCATAAGCTTCACCAGCTACTTTTATTTTATGATTAGAAAATTATATCAATGGCTGTACGTCAGAACATTTAATATTTAAATTTGCATTCTTAGCCAAAGAATATGACAGGACATTACATTAAGCACCCATATTCAATTTGAATTTCAATTTATACTTGTTCTCAAACTCAGCCCTTTCATACCAATCACCAGATTTTAGATTATTGGCTATACTACTAATAACAAGTTTATTTGAATTTTTATTATCTTCGCTAAATGAGCTATTTACTGTAGCTACCTTTTTTTCTTCAAAGAACAACAACTGCTAAAATGGCCTTCTTTACAGCAGGAAAAACATTGCTTTTTATAAGCCAAACATTGAAACTTTTTGTGAGAGGTTTTGCATCGCGTGCATAATTTACCATGAAGAGTTTGTTTGTTTAAATCATCTTCAGCCAGTAATTTCTCACGATCGGAATCACTGTAAATACCAATAACAATTCTATAAGTCACTAAACTGTCATGTAAAGTATCAAACTGACAGGATTTAATTTTGCTTAGTAATTCTGTAAGAAAATCATCAAATTTTTCATTTTCACTTTGAAAAATCTTGTTAAACAAAAATCTTTTATGCGTAATATTAATTTTTGGCGCGAGGTATTTTTGAAACGCTTCAATTAAAACATTCAAATTGTTCTTTTTATCATCGGTAAAAGTATTATAAATGTTTACCGCTTCATGACCAATAGCTGAAATAAACAAAGCCAATTGAACTTTATCTGGCTTTTTATACAATTCGATCACAGTTCAATACCATTCAAACTGTTGATACCATTCTTACCAAGCTTTCGAAACATAATAAGTCGTTAGGTTTAGTGGTGGCGATGCTCGAATTTTTACACTGTTCATAATCTCCGGGAATAATTTCTTTCAAAAGTTATCAATTCGGCACCATGTAACGTTGAAAATTAATACGAATGTAAATTTAACATAATTTAATAACATGAACTAGCAATAAGTAATTTAAAACACGCACGTAAACAATAACAATACACGGTCTACAGAACACAGTTGGCGGTTACATATGAAACAGTTAACAGTTCAAGATATTTTTTTAATGGATCATAAGACGTCGAAAAACAATGTCCCCGGGACATCTTAAAGTGGACCTTTCATTTTAGGATGACTTAGGATATACCCAAGACATCCAAATTTATTTGTTCTCAGTATGCTCTGTTTAGACATCCTGTGGATGTCCTCGTTTTGTATATTTTATCCTGGGACGAAAACAGGACATTCGGGACTTAAAAAGAACATCCCAGGGATGTCATGTGCTGTTTGGGTACATATCATGAATTAAATTAAATAATGCATTACTAGGTTTTTTAAGACTATTGTCTGAGTAATCTTTATAGTCAGTTAATATAGAATTATCATTTGGTATATTTTCATCACTAAGTAAATTGTACTGACATTCTACACAATTTACTTTTAAAACAGCTTTCTTTCAAATATACCCAGCAATATAAAAAATGGCATTTTGTCTCACAATATCAGACGGTAAGCATAATACATCAAGGGGAGTACTTTCACTCACATCATGATCACTAAACATTGAGATATTTGAAAATTTTGAAGGACCTCTATCATTTAATGTCATTAAAACTTGGTTAAAGTCTGCTTCACAATTTGTGGCTTTAGATGCACTAAAAATGTTGTTTACCATTACAGCTTTTAAGCAACTTATTAATTGATGACAATCTGGATTAACATCATTTCCTCTTTTTGCTCTAATTACTGAAAACGTATTTTCTAGAGCATCCTGATTAAAGCGTCTCATTAGGACATAATCATGGTTCTGCAGCAGAATTTGGCATAAATTGATTGCAGAAGTCAAGCTTATCAACCAACCTTTCTTGCAATGAGTGTACACTTCTTTGTCTTTTGCATTTGTAAATTTCCAGCTTTTCACAAAACTGAGCATCTCTTCCCAAAATGCTAAATGAGGGGAGTCTTTTTGCACAGCACACAGCATTTTCTTTTTATCAATAATTGCTCTGCTATTAAAACTATCAAAAAGTTTATCGATGATAAATATAAAATCTGCTGTATGTAGAGCTGCCTCATCAAATCGTTCAGCTGATTTTAATAGTTTAATGCCAGCTGCAACAGATGTACTTAATTTTTGAGATGCATATTTAACTTTCATTTTGGCTCGTCCAATAGGATTAATGTGATTTTTTGTTAATTTAGCAGCAACACGTGGAATGTTCTTTTTATCAATATTATAAAAATCATAAATGAATTTCCATGTCGCAGATACTTTCTGAAACTCAGAATTCTGATATTCTAATACATTTTTCAGAAAATTATTCCTTAAAGCTTTCAAGAGATGTGGTGGATCAAACATTAAGAATATATTCTGATTGCCAACTTGAAAGAAAGTTTTATCCAGAGAAAGTCCAAGTTCAGTGAAAAGACATATTATTCGAACCTTGGTCACATACCAAACATATTACATTAAGTCCAATTTCTTGAAGTTTAGAAATGGAAGAAATTACTAAATATTTCAACGCTAATCCTGGCATGCTACGATGTACTAAAAAGTACCCTAAAAATTGCTTCCAGTTACTTAGTAACCCTTTTACCATAAATACTAAAGCATTAGTTGCTACTTTAATAGTTCCACGATTTCTAACTGATATTTCATCTTGATATCCTATAATCAAATCATTCATAGGTGAATAATGGAGAAATGCTCTGATTGCCATCTCATCAAAACATAAAACACAAACTCTATTTTTCTCATCTAAAAGAGTAACTTTTTGTTTTAGCACTTGAAATATTTTAGAGCAAAATCCTGTGCTTTCACATACTCCTTGCACAGAACGCTTTAATGTTCTTATATCAGGCAATATAAGAAACCGCTTCAAAATTCTATATGCTGCAGGAGAAGCGATATAAATATTAAAAGCGAATGCTTTATCAGATGCAGTCCAGCGCCTTCCTTTAGCAGGACCAAAATTTCTTAATTGAGCCTCCAAAATTTTATACAATGTTGGCTTTAGGTTTCTTTTAAGTGTATTTAATGCATGTGTATTTGTCATATTGGCGGAATTTTTTAAAGAAATGCGTTTCTTTAATCTGTAAATTATAGATTTGTATCTATTCAGTTTTCTGCTTTTTGCCGTCAACTGATGAGGAGAACTAGATGATTTAAGAGTCTGGAGATCGTTTGTAGAATCATCTTTCACAGAAGCAGAGCTACTTGCCAACAAACTAGTATCAGACTGAAATGAAACATCATCAGGGGAGAAACCAGAAGTTTTTGGGGACTTCTGCAGCATTGTAGATTCGTCTTTGTCAGAAGTAGAACCTCTTGCCAACAAACTAACATGATTAGACGAAAATGGAGTATCAACAATGTAGCACCTAAAAAATAAATAAGACTTTTGTAAAAATAACAAACAATAATAACTAAGTAAAATGAGAGTTATAATTATTAATTTAATTTCTACAAACTTCATTTTTTTACTCAGTTTTGAAAAATCTATTCCGTAACTAACAAATTTTCCAAATTTTATAATTTCATTGCTGATTTGGTATCTGCCGTACTTGTAAAGAAAGAAAAAACAATCGCCAAATTTAACAACTACCAGAAAAAAAAGGAGCGGAGAAAATGAAGGGAAAAGATAAAAATACATCGGTAGGGGAAGGGGGGTGGGGGCCCTGCACCATTGAACTGCACTGTTAAAACATATTTTAAACAGAAAAAAAAAAAAAAATGACAAAAAAATGACAAAAAAAAATCTGACATTGACAGACTTTAATTTAGTGCCAGAGGCCTACTGCTAAACTTGTTAATATCGACAAATTCTTCTTTAGTTAATTCGTGACGATCTAAATTCCATGATAAAGTTTTCATTAAATCAAACCAATGTGTTTCAGCTGCAGATACTGTAACAAATAACGTTGGAAGTCCAAACTGTCTTATAGCCGCAAAACAACGTTTTTTCTCTTTTCCCCAATGAGGGGGAGGTGTGCCTTGGGGGGGACTCATATCAAAGTTGTGCCTTGGGGGGGGGGGACTCATGTCAAAGTTGTACCTTGGGGGGACTCATGTCAAAGTTGTGCCTTGGGGGGGGACTCATGTCAAAGTTGTGCCTTGGGGGGACTCATGTCAAAGTTGTACCTTGGGAGAATAAACCGACTGAAATAGGCCCTTAGCACTATTAAGAGTGACGTATAAAAATTCGATAACGCTGTACCTACTGAAATAGGCCTCTAGCACTAATAAGAATGAAAAAGCATGTTAAAACTGAAAAATAGGGCTAATTAAAAAGAAAATTCACTTACTGAAAAAAGTAATGACTGAAATACGATTATACCAACATCTCTGCAAATAACTCTTCATTTCTTGAAAAAAAAATTTCAAATAAAAAACTGAATATGAATTGGATTGCATTAGGAAATAAGGCCGATTGACTGTTCTAGGTCCTAGGCCTAAGGGGGAGTGCCTTCCATGGGGGGTCTTTCTAAGAGGTCCTAGCTCGTATTTACGCAAGTTTCGGAGAAAACCACGGAAATCTTCAAACAGCTAGGCGACGGCGCAATCTGGGATCGAACACGTCTACCAGCTTTGAGCGCAGAACCGCTCGAGGGCAACTGAATATGAAAGCCCATAAGGCAACGGGACTGTCAGACCAGCTACCCGAGTAGGGTAGATACCTATTTCTCTCACTGGAGATTTTTTTTTTTTTTATATATAAGGGAATGTCTCCAGCTGTGGCCACAGTTTTGATTTTGGCTTATAACTTTTGATAGATTGAATATTATGCAAACATATGAATGCCAATAGACAGCTAGAACCCTTAGCTAACGTTTGATAAAGCAACTGTATCGATTACGTCAATCAGAAAAATGTTATCACCAATTTTGTGAAGCGATAATTTTTAGCCAAAAAAATTTTGTATCCGGTTGTGGGCACACCTGAAAAATCCGCTAAAAATGGAAAAATAAGAAAATCACCATAAATACAGAAAATAATAAAGTATATTTTGTAAGGATTCAGCGGCCAAAATAACAGAAAACTGCCTTTTCCCAATTTTATTCGTCGTCATGTATTTTGTCACATTTCAAATGCACCAGACAGTCATACTCGTTGCATTTGATTGAATTTGCTCTTTTTCGGCATGGTAGCATGTGCTCCAAACAAATGATTAATTATTATATGATTGTGGATGTTCCTATTTTTAGCGCGCTTGGCCGGCAGTTTGACAGGTGGAGTTCCCTTACTTTTTCTAGGCTTCTTCTGGAGGGACACAGAAACTGCGAGGAAGTCCAATTCTAAATGGCTTTAACCAGCGCTTAAACATTCATTTCTTTTGGATCGATTGACTTTTCCGGGGTTGATATGGCTAAAAATGCCTAAAACACTAATAAAACATGTTATGTTGTTATAAACGACTATATTTGCCAATCTTTAAGTCAAACACACTCTTTAAATGAAAGAAACATGGGTACCGACAACCGGGAACGACAATCATTTTTATAATGAGAGAAAAAACTATTTTCAGTCTACATTTTGGCTTAATTCGATATTGCATCACAAAATATATTGAATATACTTTATGAATGTATATTACGCTTACATTTTAATTTATTCACTTCGATTTATCCCATTCTAAAAATATTTGCAAATTAGTTTTGTGTTGCTTTTTTCAGATATTTTTTTCGATGTTTGCACTTATTAAGCAAGTGAGTATATTCACTTCGGTGTTAACACAAAATCTGTATACTGTCACAACACAAATTTAACAGTACTCAAATCCACCATAGTTGATTTTAGTTAAAAGATATGGTGGGGTGCCCATAACCAGAGAATGCATAGAACAGGATACATTCCCCTACACATATATTTTAATGAATTTTTTTTAAATACATTAAAAAAAAAAAAAAAAAAAAAAAAAAAAAAAATCTGGATTGCAACAACCGCACGATTTCTATTAACCCATTGACAAGTATTATATTTTTATATATGCATTTTTTGGAGATAAAGTCAAAAGACACAAATAGACCTAACAAATTAGACATCTAACAATTTTCTTTTAAGAGAAAACTAATACACGTGTAAAGACATAAAACAGAATATACATAGCGAGTTTTTTTTATTTATATATTAAAATATAAATAAGATATAAATAATTAAAATATAAATTAAAATATAAATATAGAAAAATCGGTCGAGGCTTTTTATGAAACACCCATTTTTGAGCTCTAAAACTGAGCTACCTAATCAAGATGACTGCTAATTTTCCTGTAATAAACACGTAATACGTGCGAAAGAAAATCTGAAAAGGGTTTTATGTAGCAATTTTAAAGAAAATGATTAGGGCCATTTTTGAGATAACGACTTTTACCAAAATTTGACAAACTCATTTATTGACCGGAAAGTAACAAATAAATAAGAAAGGTTTAGTTAAAAGGAGGTTATTACATAGAGTTTGAAAGAAATCCATTTTAAAGGAATTCACTCCAGACACCTCAAATTGACCTATTTATACAGGACACCTATTAATTTTCCTAAATTAACCGATTAATACATGCGAAAGAACATTAATAGGGTATTTATATAACAACTTTGAAGAAAACCGTTAGACTTATTTTTGAGATACGGACTTATGGGGTCCATTTATGTTTTCCAATGCCCCCCCCCCCTTTCCAGTTTTTCAGTTTTTACCAAAAGTTGGAAAAATCCTACCTGTCTTAATTTTGAAATTTCGTCGTTCTGTCCCAGACAGCACATCGCCTCCCCAGGATATCTTCAAGATGTCTTCTGGATGAAAAGACATCCCAGAAACGTCCTTAAGATGTACGGTGTATAAGTTAAGCCTAACTGTGCTGTTAGGGGTCATTATTAGTTTCGGAGGTATGATAGTCAGAATATTCTTCTCACACATATACACACACTCTCTGATCAATTGTTGGAAACTACTTTTTTGGACTTGGGAGACATTAAAAGATACATATCAAGTGAAAATTCGATATTGAAATTTTGAACTAAATACAATACTCACATTACCTACGGTATTCGTATAATGGAAGTAATAAGGCACTTATCATTTAGATAAACAAGATTTAAAAAAAAAAAAGATTACCACAAAGGAAAGCTTTAATAATTTAAAATATAACAAAACGTGTTTTTTGCTATTATTGTTCTCCTTAAACTTGCGCTAAAACATAAGTAGCATTGAAGGTAGTGGAAAAAGTAAAATTAATGGGACATTTAATTTCAAGATTGTAAACTTCGCTCATCTTTCATTTATTTCTATAGTATTATCTTTCATTTAAAATTGTATGTTACATATTTACATTAATTATAATTATTAGAAAATCAGAAAACGATAATTTGGAATTAGATTTAATTAATTTGAAACAGGACATGAAAATTTGTGTAAACAAAATCAATCAATATAAAACGGAGTAGATAATTTAATTCTTAACTTTATATATGTATATATCTCATTTTGTTAGCTTATCCAAGGTAATCTTAGAACTAATTGAGAAGAATGCTGAAGATGTCACATGGTCACTTCCTAGAATCAAAACAGCTTATTATATATATATTTTTTAGAGTCATATCAAAATAGGAGTAACTGATCGAAAATGAATTTTAATTTATAACCCAGTCCATTTAACTCAATAACTACAGTACTTTAAAATTTTCTTCAGTTAACGCCTATAAGACTGTATGATATGTACTTCTGTTTGTACTGCTCTTTTTAAGAGCTCAACCAAAATATATCATTTTACAGTTCACTGCAAATTTAATGTGTTAATGAAACAAATTAAAAGATGCAAATCTTTTATTAATAGGAACTAAGGGTAAATAAAGAAAGAGCTGCATTTTCCCTCCTACACAAATAAACAGTTTACTTTACAATATAATAAATTGTAAGATGAAAGTTTTATAAAACCTTTATTTTTTAAAAAGATAATATCTTTAAACTACCTGATATATATACCACGCATACATAAATATATGCTATAAAATACCGCAAAAGTACATTCTTTCGATTAAATACCCCCTCCCACCTTCTGTTTTTCACACGAATTTCATTTGCTCTTAAAATATTAAATAAACGCCTCTTAATGTTTTGCGGTAGACTATCAGAATATATATATATATTTTTTTAATACGTTTGCTTTTGTAAAAATAAACCTTCTTTGAAGATTGAGGGAGCCCTTAAACAGTATTTTACGGTATACATTTACATATACAGAAGATATAATAAAAACGCAAGCTTGTATGTGCATATATTAAATATTAACATGCGGTGATTTAACATGATGATTTAATTTCCCTCATTATCCCCCCCCCTTCGGATTTCTTTTTTAAATAAAATCCGCACGGGCTAGGCTTCTTACGGAAAAAAAAAAAAAAAAAAAAAAAACTTGTGATTTTTACAATCCTTAAAGACAAGGACAAAACACAAAAATATTAATAAAATAAAGTGAAATGCTATGTACATATCACATATTAAGAAATACATATGAACCAAAAAATACCCATAACGGCAGATAACAAATCCAAAACTATAACATAATTGCATTAAATTCCCTCTGAAACTGTAGATCAATGTGCTTAATGCATATATTATTTTTATTTTAAAATAAATGACAAAACACATTTTTACTTATTTGAGATTAATAAAACATACTTAATATAGAGAATTACTTATGCCTTCCTCCAGTAGCAGAATTTTCTGTACCTTTCTACAACAAAACAAAATTTATCTGCAATTCAAGAATACTGAACCAAATTTGGTATCACAAGATCTATTAGCAGTTCATAAAATACATAACATTTGCATTTACAAAGAAAATAAATTCAAAATATACAAATTCCACTAGTTTTTTCTTTGGCATTTATTTTCGAGCTGCTAATCTGCAGAGCTTAAAAAAATCTGCAGTTATCGCTGCTGCCATGCTGAACTGTGTCTGTTGCTGGGCTTATGCCTATGAATTAACTATAAATAAAATTGTATATCTTATAACTTACATTTCACCGGGAGTAGCACTATAATTTGCTATTCCATGAGCACTAGCTATCTGAATGGTAGGTACAGATTCTGGAAGAAGGCGACGCTTAAGTGTATTCGTGAAAGCTTCCATTCTAAAGTGATCCGAGCATACGTATTGACGACTTCTTGTTACAGGCTTCATTTGGATATTGGTCAGCCATTTCTCTAACCTAGAAAACATGTGATGTAAATAGGCAAAATTAATTTATGTATGTGTAAATTGGTATGCATTAAATATATGTATATAAATTCAAGTACATGATTAATATATAATAAATTAATTTTAATACATAATTACAATTATCTTTAAAAAAGGTTATAAGACATTCATTATAAAATGACAATTTTTCGAGTAAAAATTACTCAAAAAATCTTATTAATAGGATTAACTTATTAGTTAAACCTATTTAAAAAAAAAAAAAAAAAATATGTACCTAATATTGAAGTAGAGCATAGCATTTAAGTACAACAATACACATATCTGCAGGAAAAGACGAAAACATTGCTATTAAAATTAGCCAGATTTCTCACAATGTTGCAATTGAGTTATATGTTATACAACTGTATGTTCCAGTTACTGATGTGATTTGGATACATTCGCACTTCTACAACACTAGCAAAAGAGGATTATTTAAATTTCCGCCATTGAAATTAAGTTTCATTACCAAAAGTAATTCCCCCCCCCCCCCCCTTATTATATGAAATAATGATTTTTTTTTTTTTTCTAAATATGTTCTAATCTTTGGTTGTTGTCTTCATATCTCCAAAAACAAAAAATAGAAATAGAAATTTAAAATATATATATATTTTTTTTTATTTAGTGACATCAGTGCGCAGTACAATGAAACACCTGTAGAGGGGGTGCAATGAAATATTTTCTTTTGTTCTCCAGATCAATACATTTAGTTGAAATAATCTCTCTGGTAAATGTAATATCATTTGTATAAAATAACATCATTGGTTGTCGCTAGTAAAAATAAAATACTTTTACTAATAGGCAATGTCAAAATGCCGATTGTTTAGCTACTGTTCATACACCATGCGTTAGCTCTAAATTTGCATGAAATACACTTATCCTTAAGAAATAAAACTTTACCTCAAGGCTGGTCCAAAAAAAAGAAGGAAGAGTAGAAAAAAAAAAAAAAAAGAAATTTTAACAACAGTAATAAAAAATGTTCTTTTTTAGAAATTATAAAGTGAAAACGGAAAGGGGGGGGGGGGGAGAGAACGGATTTTCTCAAATAAACTTAGCCTTCTCAGTTTCTGAAGATGCCGATAATCCACATTAATTTCTAGCTCCAGCTGATTATTGAAGTTCTAAGAATGATCTATCAACAGATGTAGAATATACAAGTAGTATCGATAAAAATCAATATGTTTTAATCAAGGGTAAATTGAAACGTAAGGAAATGCATTCTGTTGGAGAAATCAAATTAAATTGAATGTGAAATACTACATATAAAAAGACTTCAACCTAGTTTTTACCTTTTGCTGGCTTTAACGCTCTAAATACTGCTGCAAAATTTAAGGGCTGTTTCATTGAACTATCACCAATAATTTCGAGGAGTCGTATTTGAAATAAGTAATGGATTGGGCAACCGTTACAGTTAAAATTTAGTTTTGGATAATGAATTAAAATGTTCCTAAATTTGGATACATTGACCAGAGGGGAGAAATTAAACAGGGTCTGCAAAGGGTTAAATATATGCATTCTGCAGAAACACACATTTTTGAAAAACTCAAATTGTGCAGAAACTATCCCCCCCCCCTCCCCATTCCCTCCTATAATTTCAGGAGCAGTTGAAAGAAGGACAGAAATGTTAAATTTTCCAAACTAACTTGAGGCAATTTCTATAAAATGAAATTTCTTCATATAATAGAAGCAATCGTATTTTTCATCTAGAATTATAATATTTTAATAAAGTTCCTTTTTTCTATTTTAATAACCCGCCAACTCTTTTTTTTAAATATTTCATTCAAGTTCACATTTTGTATTTTAATAAAAATCTTTTTATTTTATTTATTTATTTATTTGTATTTTAATTAAGTTTGTTTTTTGTATTCTAAAAATTACCTTTCTTCCTATTTAGATCACTTGTTGTAAAATGTTGATAAAAGAAGTGTGGTAAAAACTGGAATTTTTCGTGTATTATATAGAGTGTTTTATTGTACTCCAGAATATATGTTTCATTGTACCCCAGTATATGGGGCAGTATAAAACACTGTTAGTGAGTAAATGTTATTAAATTTAGTCTTAGTCATTTTTCAAGTATAAAGATATTTTTTAGAAACTAATAAATATTTATTTACACGAAGAAAACACATGATTAACAGTGCGCATTAATTGTTTGTGTGTGTGCATGCAAAATTGTGCTTAGGAAAAAATTATTCGTAAATTTTATAATATTTTATACCCTATACTATGTACAGTCGGCTGCAAAATTATTCGAGCACTAGCCAATAATTCCTATGTTTAAAAAGTACACTTAAGACTGTTTTGCTAAGTAAATCCTTGTCGAATCATGTTCTTAGACTGATTAAGAACATTACTCGACAAGGATTTATTTAACAAATCTGTATTAAGTGTACTTTTTTTTGGCAAGGATTATTGCTAGTGCTCGAATAATTTTGCAGCCGACTGTATATAAAATCGGCAGCAAAATTTTTGAAGCGCTTGCAGCAATTCGTATTTAAAAGATGTGCACCTAATTTTGTTTTGTTAAGTAAATACCTGTCGAATCATGACCTTAGTGTTATGCTATTAATAAAACAGTGTAAGTTGATGATAAAAATTAGCTGTAAAACTAAGAAAAAATAAAGAGATAAATGAATAAATAAAGGAAGTAAAATATGGACCTGTGCTTCAATATTTTTGCTGCCGACAGTATATGCAAAAAAAAAAAAAAAGAGAATTCTTACTTTTTTTGATTTTCAGTAGGAAAAGTAAAGAACGACAATTTGCAATTCTTGGGCTGGGATTGCGGTGCCTCGCTCAGCACTATCTTACGCACAAACTCTGTCTTAAGATGTAAACAAAACGCAAGTCGTATTGCAGTGGCTCACTATCTTACGACGACCTCAGAGCTATCTTAAGTCGAATCGTAACTGGATGCGCGCGCAATCACAACATAGCTCGCTCAGCGTCTCCCATTGGCTGGCTGGCTTTCTCTTACGAGGACACGCGGAGGACTTACGCTTGAGGCACCGCAATACCAAGTTAAGATCGTTCTTAACCACGCCCTTCTACGAAAGTTCGTAAGATTTAAGATCAGACTTAAGAACGAGGCACCGCAGTCCCAGCCTTGTTTGTATTTAAACACGAATGCGCTTGACAAAATATAGTTTTTGACATTATGGAAATAAACTTGATATACAGCTATTAAGTCATACTTCTCAAAATATAAAAAGCAATTAAAAAAGTAACTTGTTACACTTGCTATAACACATTCTTTGCTTTTTTGTGCCTTACGTTCACATGCCATAAAATCGAATAAACATAGATGTTATTCATCTAGATTATGCACTCTAATACAACAAGCAAATGTCTTTAGTTTACCAGGTGTAGCCACTAGTGGTGCTACCATATTTTCGGTACGCGTTTTAGCTTCACTGTCCTATCTGTATGATATTCTGTGGGTTCAGACTAATACTCCTATATGATAAGATCTGGCGCAGTGTCTGCCATTTTCTATCCCGTCTGGGAAAGTGTTAGCGGTAGAAAAAGGTAGGTTACCTGATTAGCGTTGTGATCGCTTTTAAACTTCTATACAGATGAAGTGAGCTAGAACTATTTATCACGAAACAAACAAGTTGGCAATTTTAAGAACATCGCCAACATTCTCAAAACTGCAAGCAACCCTTCACGTAAAAAGAAATGTAATATCAAAGTTAATTTTAAAAGAATTTAAAATAATACAGTCGGCTGCAAAATTCTTCGAGCACTAGCCAATAATTCCTATATTTAAAAAGTACACTTAAGACTGTTTTTCTAAGTAAATCCTTGTCGAATCATGTTCTTAGACTGATTAAGAACATGACTCGACAAGGATTTATTTAACAAAGCTGTATTAAGTGTACTTTTTTTTGGCAAGGATTATTGCTAGTCCTCGAATAATTTTGCAGCCGACTGTAACTTAAAAAAACAGTACATTCATATTAAATTTGTCAAACAACTTTGAAAATAAAATGAAATAATTTGAAAATAAGGGAAATCTTAGGCTACAAGGTTGTGCTCTTGCTCCGGGTATTCACGAGTTACATCTGCAATTTATAATCCACTTTTTCCTTCTTTCTGGATTAGAAGAAAATATAAATAAGCGGTGCTCTTTTCCGGAGTTATTCGTGCAATTTATTGCAGATGGTTGGGTTGGTTTTTTTTACGTCGCACTAGTGCTGCCCAGATGGGCAATTGGCGACGGTCTGGGACACACCCCTAGGGGTGGTCCGGTGACTAGCCATCACAATTTTGATCCTTCACGGAAGGGATAGCTCTCCCGCTTCGGTGATCCCCAGAGCAATTTATTGCAGAAAAAAAAAAAAAAAAAAAACACAATAATAAATTGTCAGCTTGTGGGATAGAAAATGGCGGATGCGTCAGCCTGTCTATGCAGTAGTTCTAGTTCAGGCTAAAGTCTAATGATTCTGTTTCGAAACGAAAAGAGGAGATCACTTTATCCTTAATTTCGTTGTTAGTCGTAAGACGCCGTCATGACTGACATCATAGCACTACATGAAAAACAAGGCATTGTGAAATGACAATCAAAAACAATTTTGATGATGATAATGATGTTTCCCAGTAATCGGCATATTGTTCACAGAGCAAGAAAGCAAGACACACATCACGCATTTCCAAATGCCTTATTTTTCAATTAGTGTGATGACGTCAGTCATGACGGTGTCTTACGATTAACAACGAAATTAAAAACCCTTTTTCACGAGACCTACATGAAATTAATGATACTATGGTCTCTTCTTTTCTTTTCGAAACAGAATCAGTAGACATTAGGGGTGCATACAAACGAAACACTTCCGGTTGCAAAGCCGTTTGCAAGCGTTCCAAATGTATGACTACAGTCGGCAGCAAAATTATACGAGCACTAGCAAAAATTCCTATATAAAAAGAGCACACTTAACACTGTTTTGTTAAATAAATCCTTGCCGAATCGTGTTCTTAGACTGACTAAGAACAGGATTCGACAAGGATTTATTTAACAAAACTGCATTAAGTGTACTTTTTTTACATAGGAATTTTTGCTAATGCTCGGATACTTTTGCTGCCGAATATATTTGCAAAAAAAATTGCAAAATGTACGTTATCGAAGTTGCAAGCGTTTCGTTTGTATGTAACCCTTCGTGGGAGCCGAAGACTCAGTGTGAAATTTGACGTCATTAAGAAAATGAAAGTCGTTCTCTGGTAGGCACATCATAGCTGTTTTCTCTTTTTTTCTTAGTATGCCTAGCGTTGGCGATTTTCATGCTAGAGATACCTTTCCAAGGCTATTTATGTTTTTTTGCTATGGAGATTCCATTCCAATAAAACAAAATTGATGTTGCCATTTGAAATTTCCGAAATTTTGTCACGGTAATTGTTAGAGTTTAACCGTTGTTTTTTATATAATTCTTGAGCGCATACCTCAAAATACCTTCCACCAAATTTTTGTTTAATTTCTCGGAATTGTACGGTAGCTATGGTCTCATGTATCGGGGTAGTTTTTTTCTAATCACCCTGTATTAAAAGTGCGACGTATATCATCACGTTTCATAATAAAGTATAATTAAAAATCATTATAATGTATTGTACTTGAGATCTGAAAAAGATTAAAATATCTAATAATATAAATGCAAAGACTCATTAAAGAAAAAAAAAAAAAAGAAAAAAAAAATTCTTTTTGAAACAATATCCTCTGAAAATCTTTTTATTATGAAATAATAAGCTTCCTTATTTATCTATTTCTTTACTTAACTTTTTATATCAGAAATGAATTTTCGTCCATTTTATTTTTGTAATCAGATGTGTATAACTTGTTCATTGTTATCATTTGTAATAACCATTTCAGAATAACTTTTTCGACAAAATCGTTGCTTAAGAATCATTACACTCAGAAATCATTGGCGTTTCAGTAAAAAAACTGGAAAATATAGTGCGACCACGTTTCCTACGACTAGCAGTGAGGCCGAGTCCAAAAGTTAAGAGGGATGCAAAATTGGCCGAGAGATAGTTATTTGGCAGACATCCAGTTATTCGGTGTTCCCTTATCGCTTGTTTTCTCTCAGTCACCCCTATTTTAACACTGGACTCGTTCAATCCGCACTTGCGCAGAGACTTCCACGATCGCAAGAAATGTGGTTAAATAATATGAACTTTTTTTTTAAATCATTATTCAACAAAATATATATAAGCAGTAGGACTGGGCTTTATATCGATGTAAAATCAAATATCGATTTAACGCTAATATCGTTTATTCGATTTAAATATTCATCTTCCGTGAATTATCGATGCAGAAACATAAAAAAAAAAAAAAAAAAAAAAAACGCGAACCTCTGATGCCAGGCTAACCGATTCAGTAATGCTGGAAAAATGCCAGATTATTATTCATTCAGTCGGATACCGGTTTAGTGTAAAGCATGCGCAGTCACAAACAGGTAAATCATGAAAATCTTTACTCAATGAAACCGCAAAAAATCAAGAGAGTAATATTTAGCCGTTTTTATTTAGTGTTGCGCAAGCGTACTGGGAAGAGAATATTGGTTTAAGACCCGACCCGAGGAAGAATATTCTTTCGAGATTACGGTTTTAGGAACGCATGCGTAGTATCGGAACGAGAACCGAGAAATGAGATCTATTCATTCATTCATTCGAAATTCGTTTGATTACTGGAGATTTACTTTATCAATATTATTATTTTCTTCGGCTATTTTTATTTTAGTTCTTGTTCCTATAATTAAAAAAGAAGATACTCCTGTTTTTGTTTATTAGATAAGTGAATAATTAACTATTCTTTATTTAATTTAGCATAAGTAAAAATTTTAAACTTCAATAAAAAAAAAGAAAATCTCGTGAATTTTGAAAGAAATTGTATTTTAGAAAATTTTAATTAAAATTTACATTTATTAGTACAAGGGATTCAAAGCGCTATAGAAATTTAATATCTTGTGAGAAGCTCTTCTGTAATTCGTTTGCATGTAAGTGGGGAATGTAAATATTTTAATGCATTAAAAAGTATTAAGAAATAATAAAATTCTGAATTTATCAATTAGTTAAAAATTAAATAAATAAATTGGGGTGCTTCATATGTTCTAAACGTTACTCACGATACGAAATGTCACGTCACGAGTCAATGAGAAATATTTCTGCGATAAAAATAATAATTTCAAGGTAAAAATTTAATTTTGTCAAACTAATGCTTTTTTATGGTCCATTGTTGATTTTCGCGTTTTTGCGTTCTTCTATAGGTATTCATTACAAGAAAGTACTTGTAAAAATTTTCATCTTCTGGTTTTCAATGAATTTACACGTTTCGAGAAGTCTAAAGAAAGTTTTGACCATTTTTAGAAATTATCCATCTGCTTGAGTGTGAAAAAAAAAAGTTCCAACGACTTTAGCGCGAAAAATAATGCACAGAATTTCCTAAAAAGTTTTACATACTTGCCCCTTGATATAAATTAGCGCTTATTCACATTTTGTACACATCAGTATACAAATGGCACTGTCGTCCCGTTTTAGAACATAAGGATATAATAAATACTTTCCAGTATATGATAAATTTTTCTATAAATGTAAGAAACAACAGTAAGGAATATTGTGAAACTAAAAAACAATTTTCTGTAATAGTAATAGTCAACTATTATAAAATTCTTGAATGTGTGAGAAGATGACTCGAGAAGGTTTAATTTAACAAAGTAGTAAAGAGTACTTTTTTTTATATATATAGGCAATATTGCTAGCGCTCGAATACTTTTGCTGCCGACTGTATATGGAGTAAAATTATAAGCAATATCATAAAATGGTTCAACCTCTTTTTTAAGTTTTCTACTTCTTGCAATTGAATTCAAGTTCAGCCAAAACTTGGAGCTACCATACATCCACTTACAAGGGAAGAATGAATCAGTAAAATTATTATTGAAATTAAACTAAGATTAAATTAAAGAGTGTGGTCGAAAACATAGGATAGAGGGCAAATTTTGTGCAACAACTCACTCATAGGCCAATATAAAACATTAGAAAACTTAATCCCTTTTATCAAAATGATCGAAACTTAATTAGTAGGCAAAAAAGCTTGGTACAGCACTACATTGTTTGATTTGAGACAAGAAAGTTTTCAGTTCAATCCCTGTTTTGGTCGAACTTTCTTTTTTAAAGTCCTTACGTGTAGGGACTAATCCCTACAGTTGGTAACGCTACATTAAATTGATATATCCTTATATCGGTATTTAAGATGAACGATATATCGATTTAAGAAATGTCAACATCGCCCAGCACTAATAAGCAGTATATTTAAAAGGGCTCGGGCTCATTTTCATGTGACAATATCGCATATGCAAGCTTTCTCATATATCTTCTCCAGTGGCGGATTTAAGGGGGGGGGGCTAGGGGCTGAACCCCCCACCTAAAACTACTGACATTCACAACTGACTATTACAATTGTAAACTTTTCTTTGATCTGGAATAACATCTTGAAAAATCTTAGACCCCCTCCCCCCAAAAGTTAAATTCTGGATCCGCCACTGCTCTTCTCTCGGATAGTGGGCAACGGGCAAAGAGGCTCTCTGCTTGTCTATTCTCTCTGCTTGGAGAAATACGAGTAGCAGTTGAAGAAACGAAACTGCCGAAGAGATCAAAACTTTTATGCATACACTAAGCATTTTTTCTTTTCCTGGCTGGGGCGATCCCGGGCAGAACACACACAAACTCGGCTCTCCGAGAATCTAAATATGAGGTCATAAGATGGCAAGATTTTGCCACATTATATCTATAAAAAGAATGTTTACTTTCACCGTATCGTGTAAGAATTACATCTATACCTAGACAAAATTTTCACTCGCCACAGTAAAAATTTCACTCGCTAACGGCGAACTGGCGAGCGGAAATTTCGCGCCCTGCTTATACGGTCTAAATATGTGCACTAGAGTTTGTTTTTTTTTTGTTGGGGGGGGGGGCGATCACACCTTCTATATTTGTATTTAAAGAAAAACCACCAAGCAATTATACAGCAGTAAATAACTTCTAACTTACAATTTTTATCCACCGGGTACTTATATGGCCTGTTAACCTTCTCACGCATTTTTTAGATTTATAGAGTGAGATAAGGGTACCCAGTTTTTTTTTTTCTTTCATGTACACGGAGCATACATTCATGTGTATAAGTGTTTGCTGCAATATAGAATCGCTATTTTTTTTTTTTTCTTATTCATACACAACAAAGTAGGGTTATCGTTTGATTTTTTTAATATTTTATTGTTTTCATGCATCTGAAGCGTGCATACATGAAAATTAGTGAACGATGAAATACAGAATTTCATGCACTTTTTAGATACAATTACAAGTTAGGGGTATCCATTGATGTTTTTTGTACAAAATTGGTTTTCATTTCATGCATGGGAAAGGTACATATTTGCATGCACTATTTCGAAGCAAGTTTTTTAACAAAATATCTTTTCCTTTTTGGACCCGTTACATATCTCATCACAATATTGACCATGTCTTAGAAACTTTAAATTCAATTGACAATAATATCCAATTTGCATATGAAATTGAAAATAATGGCTCCCTTCCATTTCTTGATACCCTCGTCTGTCGCACTGTAAATGGTTTATCAACCACCGTCTATCGGAACAATTTTGCTGTCTCCCTTCCTCCCCATGCGCGTTCATGTCACCCACCTAACCAAAAAATGGCTGCTTTCTATACTTTTGTAAACCGCGCACTTAATATTTGTTCATATCCTATTTTATTAAAATCTGAAATTAAATACCTGAAAGCCATTGCAATTAACAGAGTTTATGACCCTTCTATTATAGACAAAGCTATCCAAAAATTACAAGTCCCTCGTATTTCGTCTACTAAATCAGTCTCTTCCAATACGAGTATTGTCTTACCATATTTTCTTAAATCCAGTCAAACCATAGCTAAAATTCTCAAACAATATGATTTTAAAATAATATTTTCGCCTTCCAATAAACTCACCTTTTCTCAGTTAAAAGATCCCATTGATATGCATAATTCTTGGGGCATTTATAGTATTTCCAGTCAGTGTGGTTTATCATATATTGGCCAAACTAAACGCAGTCTTAATTTTGTCTAAAAGAACATATGAATTACGTCCGCAAACAAGAAACCAATAAATCGACTATTTCTAAACATTGCTGGGAGGAAAATCATAATTTTAAATTTAATTCAGCTAAAATAATTTGAAGACCTAAATCCATTCACGAACTCGATTTCTTTGAAGCTTTTCATATTTATAAAAATTTTAAAAACCTTGTAAATTGTGATTTTGCTGTTCCCTATTTGTCTGACTGTTGGAAATTTTATATTCCGTCCACATTTTCTTAATTTTTCTACTGTTTACACAGCTAACTTTCCTAAATTTCTATTGGCCACTCTCCCCACCTTTCCCGTAATCCTATTGGTTGAATTAAATCCGGCCCCTCTCCTATATATACGAGCACTTCTCCTGATTCAGAATTTTTTTTGTACTGAAGACGGTACGCTTTAGGCTACCGAAACAGCTGTATGCATTTGCAATATTTTTCGTTTGGCGTTTCTGACGTAGTAGTTTATTCGGGTTTTAATATTGCAACGCCAAGTGTCTTGTTATTATACGTATAAGTTTGTCTCGTAAATAAAATAGTTTTTGTTTTTAATATATATATCATTGAGACGGTTTGATGTTTGTGTACGTTAAAGAATAAATAAGTGTTTATACATGCTACATTACTTAATTAAACAAAATTACCACAAATTTACTGTGATCAAAATAATTTCCAGCACGATCCATCCGATAAAATGCGACGAACACGAGAAACGAACTATGATTTTTTTTAGCAATATTTTGCTTCGAGTTTCAAAGATACTACACCAGACGACGATCGGATCGTTTTCATCTCCTCGGCTGATTAATGCGGAATAGCAAGCTTCAGATTTCGCGCTGGCTGTCCTATCTCGTTTTTCATCCTATAGATAGTCTTAATCCGTGACTAGGGGTGGGTTCAGGCTCTCGACCGATCCAGGATCGATCCAGTTGGTCGTGGAACAATGCGTCCAGTCTCTTGGACCGGTCTGGATCAAAGTCGTCCAGTGTAATGTGTTCCAAGGACCGGTCGTGGATCAAATAGACCAAGAATTTTTTCCGAGTCATTTGATCCATTTAATGATACATTGCTCTGATTGGCCGTTGTTATTGCTCTGGTTCCGCCATCTATCGGTCCTTACAAACGCGATTTTTTTTTTTTTTTTGGTAAAGAACTGTATAATTGTTTTAGAATTATAAATATATTCATGCAATGGATTGAAATATAATACAATAATGCAAATTAAAATTCTTCGAATATTATTTAAATTTAATAAAATAAAATTTTAAAATGCTCCCTGCTAACAATTTTTGAATTTTTAGTTTAACAAAATATTTTAAATATGTTTTGAACTGCTTTGTTAATATATTTGAATTAAATTTTAGCATTCAAACATAAAAGTAATTAACAATATTTAAAAATCAATATTTAATCTGTATTTAAATTAAAAAAAAAAAATCATAAATATATTAAACATTTAAAATATTATTGGTTGAAATCATAATTAATTGAATTTACAAACCAATCAATGAAGTGATAATTTAAAAAACTGTATTATTATTATTATTATTATTATTATTATTATTATTATTATTATTATAATCATTGATTTAAATCAAAATTTAAATTATATATTTTTTTGACAATGTGTAATAGTTTCATATTTCTTACCTTAGATCATAATAATAAAACTTGAACCTACTTCTTATTTACATCAAATATTTGAATGCTAAATATTTGCTTTAAATTTCAACATTCCAACTTAAAAATATTTAACAGAAATTAGCTTGATAATAAATCCATAAAATATTACTTAAAATTGTTTACAATATATCGTTAAAATACAAAAATGCATAATTGAGGGAAATAATTAAAAAAAATTTGCTGAAAATTTTGTTGAAATTATTATTATTATTATTATTATTTTAATAATTTTCGAAAAAGAATTATATAATTAATATTATTGTATCTCAGTGCATATGTACCCAACTATGCACAATAGAAAAAAATAGATATGCATCTATCTTTTTTTTTATTCATAGTTAAATTACATTTTTAATTAATGAATTAAATTTTTTCTTTAACTAGTTTAATTCTAATATTTTAGAGCTAATTTCAGACTAAGTCTACAGATGGCAGCACTGATTTTGATCCAATAGAGGGATCGGAGTCGTCCAGCCTTTTCTTTCGACCGGTCGTGGATCAAATGTCTCAGGGCCCAGTTGGAACGGTCGAAGTTTTCCAGAGACTGGACTCGCCCTAGTACGTCAGAAGAACAACCACTAACATAGACATAGACTCTATACGTAACGTACGCTGTGCACAACACAGAGACAGCGAACTGCTGCGGTCAGGCACGATCAAAACAAGGAACAAAGTCTAATACATGACAAACATGAAATATTGAGCGATTAGTAGCCAATTGTTAACGCCTTTTTTTAATTCATTTTAGTCTTCAAAATAACCCTACTGCCTGACGCTCAATTATTCGGAGTGGTATTAGCTTATACAGTGTTGCCAGGCTTGGGGATTTCTCCCCATTTTGGGGAGTTTTGAAGCTTCAGGGGAAATATTTGGGGACAGAGATTTAGTGGGGAACAGTTTGGGGAAATACACGGGGATTTTCTTTAAAATTATTAAAAGATGACATTTTCCTAAAGTTTAAAAAAAAAAAAAAAAAAAAGGTGGGGGGCAATTCTGGATGCTATTTGTATTTCAGAAATAGAAAACCAACTTTTTCATCTTTTTGATTATAAAATTTATTTTATTTATTTTTATTTTTTTTTCCCACTTGTAATCTCTGATTCCCGGAATTATTTGGTTTATATGTGTTGTGGCAAGTATAGTGAATACTAAATACTTATTGATTACTGCTTCGCTTGAATAATCAAACTTATAGTAAGCTGGACTAGCATAAATTTGGATGCTTTATCTTAGCTAGCTTGAATTAAACTTGCAGGGATAGAATATTCAGTTTGACGAAAACTCTTTAAGCTCCCTGGGTATACCTTGTTTTTTATGCATTAAAAAAAGAAAAAAAAAATTGTTTTTATATACTTATGGGTTAAGCACAAATGATTAGAGATGAGGAAAGTCAGAAAGTTAGACAAACAGACTCAGACAAATAGCAAAAGGTACACGAATTTAAAATTTCCAAAAACTAGCGTATTGAAATTTATTTTTGGAAATGGGTATTTTTTCTATAAAGAGCTTCATTTGGGGAAAAATGTGAGCTTAAATTTATTAAATATTTTTTAACTTTTTCCAAAAAATTTACATTTTTAGTAAAATTTGAGTTGAGGATTTTTATGAAAAAAACCCTTGTTTTGGGGAAATTTGAGAACTGTTTGGGGAAATTCACTTTGGAGCATCTGGCAACACTGAGCTTATAGTTCAGAGGATAGGATCTTTCGTGTGATAGCTGCTTGAAAATCTTTTAATATCATTATCACCACTTTCCATTATCATTATTTTCAATTGTTTTCTTTTCATGGCGGTTGTCCAATGCTTTTGTTCAATAGGATCCTGTAGAACGCTAAAGAATAGCTTTTGAGAAGCATAAGCCGTTGTATTAGTGCTGAGTGGTACAATACTACATTTATATTACGATTTTTTAATATCCGTCACTGTTATAAAATACAAAACCTATTTCACTGATTCTAGAAGCTAAGCAAAGCACGAAATCGAACGTAAACACACTCCCGTTTGTTGTCAAAAGGAGTGACGTCACGATATATTATACTATGTTTTCTCGGTAGAGTAAATAGTGCGATGTTAAAATTGTTATAAATCAGTCATTAGATTTCAAATACAGAAAATGTATGGATTTTCTTACCTTCTCATTTTGTATTATATAAGAATAAAACCAGAAAACGTGCAAATTCTTCATTGGTTAAAGTGTTCGTGTTAATAAAAAAATATCTGTTTTTTAAAGTCGCAATTATTACAGAAAAGCAAACATTGGAATACTATAGTAGCCTGTTTGTTTACTTCTGTTATTAGTTTATCTTGAGAGGACTATCGATACTTAGCTACGCATTCATCCACAGGGAAACACAAATTATTTGTGACAAATTTTATTAGTAATTTAATATTTGAAAGTATAAATATTCAGCTACCCATAAATGCGGAAGGAAAGCCGTGTGTGTGTAAACAATGTTTTAAAGGTTTTTTTCATAACAGCCATTTAATGATACATCTTCGTGTTCATACTGGAGAAAACCATATGTGTGTGTGTGTGTGAAGAATGTACTAAAGGATTTTCTCATTAGAGCCATCTAATAGAACATCTTCGTATTCATACCGGAGAAAAACCATATACGCCTGAAGAATGTTATAAAGGATTTTCTCGAAATAGTGCTCTACAGAGACGTGTTTCCGTTCATGCAGGAGAAAAACCATACGTGTTTGTAGAATGTTCTAAAGAATTTTCAGCTAAGAGAAATCTAATGGAAAATCTTCGTATTCATACTGGAGAAAAACCATACGTGAGTCCAGAATGTTCTAAAGGATTTTCTGGAAATAGTGCTCTAAAGAGACGTGTTTCCGTTCATGCAGGAAAAAAACCATATATGTGTGAAGAATGTTCTAAAAAATTTTCTACTAAGAGAAATCTAATGGAACATCTTCGTATTCATGCTGGAGAAAAACCATACGTGTGTGCAGAATGTTCTAAAAAATTTTCTGCTAAGAGCACTCTAATGGAACATTTTCGTATTCATACTGGAGAAAAACCGTATGCGTGTGAAGAATGTTCTAAAGAATTTTCTCAAATAAGTAATCTAAAGAGTCATCTTCGCATTCATGCAAGAGAAAAACCATATGTGTCTGAAGAGTGTTCTAAAGGATTTTCTCGTAAGAGCCATCTAATGGAACATCTTCCTATTCATACCGGAGAAAAAACTTTTGTGTGTGAAGAATGTTCTAAAAGATTTTCTCGAAATAGTAATCTAAAGAGACATCTTTCCGTTCATGCAGGAGAAAAACCATACGTGTGTGAAGAATGTTCTAAAGGATTTTCTCAAATAAGTAATCTGAAGAGTCATCTTCGCATTCATGCAAAGGAAAAACCATATGTGTGTGAAGTGTGTTGTAAAGGATTTTCTCGTAAGAGCCATCTAATGCAGCATCTTCGTAGTCATACCGGAGAAAAACCATATGTGTGTGAAGAATGTTCTAAAGAATTTTCTGAAATGAGTACTCTAAAGAGTCATCTTCGCATTCATACAGGAGAAAAACCATACGTATGTGAAGTATGTTCTAAAGCATTTTCCTATAAGAGTAGTCTAAAGAATCATATTCGTATACATACAAAAATATAAAGCCATATGTCTCTGAAAAATGTTTCAAAGGATGTTCTACGAAGAATTATTTAAAAGAACATCTTAGATATCTAACAGAAAAATAACCCTATGTGTGTGGAAAATTTTCAAAAGGATTTCCTTAAATATGTAATCTAAAGAATCATCCTCGCGTTCAAACAGAAGAACCATGTGTGTGTGTGTGTGGAAAGAATTTTTTCTAAGAGAAGTCTAATGACGCATCTTCGAATTCACACAGGATAAAAGACATGGATCCCGGAAAAAAGGGCACCGGAAAAATGGGCACCCGGAAAAAAGGGCACTTTTCCAATTCGCAAATCGCAAAATAATAAATATCAAATAATAAATTTAAAAAATGACTTTCAAACTACATTTTTAGAAATTTCAATTGATTTGGTACAACATTCATTTAATATATATCTCGGGGAAGAGGGGGTAGGGGGGCAGGAGCAGATCGAAAGAAAATAATTGTTTTTACAAAAACACTTACCGATTTTAATGAAACTTTGTATAATCACGTACAACTTGTGAAAAAAATGACAGTAAGTGGCAGGCAAACTTGGGGGGGGGAGGTAAAGAGGGGGGGGGCAGAGGAAAATAAAATTATCTTTTCTTTTTATAGCACCGTTTTACCGATTTAATGATATATTCTATAATTATCACTTACTTTTTATGAAGATCACAATGAGTGCATTATATACTGGGGGGGCAAGGGGGGATATGCAAACTACCCTTTTATCGATTTTATCTTTAAAACTACCCTTTTATCGATTCAAAAAACCGTATAATTACGTATAATTTGTGAAAAAATTACAGTAAGTGACAGACATACTTTTTTTTTTGGGGGGGGGGGGGGCAGGGGTTAAAGAGGGGGAGGGGCAGAGGAAAACAAAATGATTTTTTTTATATCACCATTTTACCGAATTAATGATACATTTTATGACTATCACTTAATTTTTATGAAGATAACAGTGAGTGATTTATATATCTGGGGGGGGGGCAAGGGGGAGCAGATAAAAATAAAATATATTTTTCTTTAAACTATCCAATTATCGATTTAAAAAAATTTGTATAATCACGCATAATTTATGAAAAAATTACAATAAGTGTCAAACATACTTGGAGGAAAGGGGGGGGGTTAGGAAGGGGGGGGGGGTTAGGAAGGGGCAGAGGAAAATAAATTGAATTTTTACATTACCATTTTAGCGATTTTAATAATATATTCTATAATTCTATAATTACCACTTAATTTTTATAAGATTACAATGAGTCTATTATATACTTGGGGGGGGGGGGAGAGTGTTAGATGGAAATAAAATATATTTTCCTTTAAACTACCCAATTATAGATTTAAACAAAAACTTTGTATAATAACATACAATTTGTGAAAAAATCACTTTAAGTGTCAGACGTACTTCGGGGGGCGGGGGTTAAAGAGGGAGGGGGGGCAGAGGAAAGTAAAATTATTTTTTATATCACCATTTTATCGATTTAATGATATATTCTATAACTATCACTTACTTTTTATGAAGATCACAATGAGTGTATTACACATCTGGGGGGGGGGGCGCAGATAAAAGTAAAATATATTATTCTTTAATCTACCGTATAATCGATTAAAAATAAAAACTTTGTATATATAAAACTTCCTGCTTATGAAAAATTACAGTGAGTCTACACATATCTGGACGAATTGCTGCGGGGGGGGGGGGGCAGAGTGAAGAAAATGTTTGTTTTTATATCACCATGCTACATATTTATATTAAACTTTGTACGAGTATCACTTGCATTTTATTAAAATTATAGTGAAAGTTACCTATAATTGATAAGGGGGGAGGGGGGTAGTGGGGGGCAAATGAAAAATAAAATAATCTTTTTAAAAAACACTTATTACCGTTTGTTTTATTGTTTTATTTACATTTTGTGTAAATATCAGTTAGCATTAATGAAAATTTACAGGGAGGGTATTCAAAAATTCAATGATTTAAATCTGTAAAAAAGTTGCTCAAAAATGAAATTTCTTCTTTTAATCTATCTCTTTTGTCCCCCCCTCCTCCCCCCCCTCACGTAGAAATAAAAAACTTACGCTTTCGTTGATGATTAGCATGAGTTTTACAAGGAGAAATTTAAAAAGTGCCCTTTTTTTCCGCAATCCGGAAAAAAGGGCACTTTTCTTAATTGTTACTTGTAAAATACTTGTTAAACGTGGACGATAGCAAAAATTTTTTGTTTCTACGAGGGGAGGGGGAGAGACAGATCAAAGAAAAATATTCTGTTTTAGAATAATCTTTTACCAATGTTTGATATTAACTTTTAATTAATGCCTGATATTACCAATGTATTGAATTTTTGGATTGCGGAAAAAAGGGCACTTTTTAAAATTTCTCCTTGTAAAACTGATGCTAAACATCAACGAGAGTGTAAGTGTCTTTTATCTTATCTACATCGGGGGAAGGACAAAAGAGACAGATTAAAAGTAGAAAATTCATTTTTGAATAATTTTTTTACAGATTTAAATCATACATTGAATTTTTGCATACCTCAGTATAATTTTTCATTAATAGTAATTGATACTTACACAAAATGCAAATAAAACAATAAAACAAACGATAATAAGTGTTGTTTAAAAGATTATTTTATTTCCATCTGTCCCCCCTACCCCCCCCCCCCCTTATCAACTTTAGTTAACTTTCACTATAATTTTAATAAAATGAAAGTGATAGTGGTGCAAAGTTTTATATAATTAGATAGCATGGTTATATAAAAACAAACATTTTCTTCAGTCTGCCCCCCTCTTAGCAAATCGTCCAGATATGTGTACACTCACTGTAATTTTTCATAAGCAGAAAATTGCGTAGATACAAAGTTTTTTTTAAATCAACAATGCGGTAGTTTAAAGAATAATATATTTTATTTCTATCTGCGTCCCCCTTGCCCCCCCAAATGTATAATACCCTCATTTTGATCTTCATAAAAGTAAATGATAGTTATAGAATATGTCATTAAAATCGGTAAAATGGTGATATAAAAAAATATTTTATTTTCCTCTGCCCCCCCTCAAGTATGTCTGACCTTACTGTGATTTTTTTCACAAATTGTATTCTATTATACAAAGTTTTTGTTTAAATCGATAATAGTGTAGTTTAAAGAATAATATATTTTATTTCCATCGGTCCCCCCCTTGCCTCCCCCCAGGTATATAATGCACTCATTGTAATCTTCATGAAAATTAGTGGTAGTTATAGAATATATCATTAAAATCGCTAAAATGGTGATATAAAGAATCACTTAATTTTTCCTCCCCCCCCCCACACACACTAAGTATGTCTGACACTTACTGTAAATTTTTAATAAATTATACGTGATTATACAAAAAAAAAATTAATCAATAATAGATTAATTTAAAGAAGAATATATTTTATTTTTATCTGGCCCCCTTGCTCCCCCCCCCCCAGGTGTATAATACACTCACTGTGATCTTCATAAAAAGTTAGTGATAGTTATAGAATATATCATTAAAGTAGATAAAACTGTGATATAAAAGATAATTTTATTTTCCTCTGCACCCCCCCTCTTTAACCCCCCTCCCCTAAAGTTTGCCTGACACTTACAGTAATTTTTTTCACAAATTGTACGTGATTATACAAATTTTCATTAAAATCGGTAAGATTTTATGTAAAAACAATTGTTTTCTTTCGATCTGCTCCTGCCCCCCCTCCCCCCTCCCCCACCCCCCATCTTCCCCGAGGTATATACTAAATTAATGTTGTACCAAATCAATTGAAATTTCTAAATGTGTAATTTGAAAGCCGTTTTTATACATCATTATTTGATATTTATTATTTTGCGATTTGCGAATTGAAAAAGTGCCCTTTTTCCGGTGCCCTTTTTTCCGGGTGCCCTTTTTTCCGGTGCCCTTTTTTCCAGTGCCCTTTTTTCGGGTGCCCTTTTTTCCGGTGCCCTTTTTTCCGTGCCCTTTTTTCCGGTGCCCTTTTTTCCGGGATCCAAAAGACATAGGTGTGAAGAATTTTCAAAAACATCTTCTCAATTAACTCATCTAAATAATCTTCTCTGAATTCATACCAGAGAAAAACTATACGCGTGCGAAGTGTGTTCCAATTTAATTTCTGAAATTAAAAATCATCCTCAAATTCATACAGGTGAAAAAAGCTTTTCGTAGGAAAGTTTGAATGAGTATGTAACTTTTCTGAACTTTCACAAGTAAGTTGGTATGTTGTTAGACCTGAAAATTTCAGAGAAGTAAAAGTGTCAAAATACAAAGAATGAAAACTAAACATATGGCTCCGCGGACGATGTGTATAAAGAACTTCCATCACTGGGGAAATAATATTAGGATTCAATTAGGAATAAGCAGTGATATGTGCGAAAGATTCGTTTTTTACTGGAGATAAATAAAAAGATTTCAAAAGCGAAAAAAGAAAAAAAAAATCTGCTTACCTTCTTTGTAAACAGAATTTCATTTAGTACGGCAAGGTATTTTTTTCTCTAACATCGGCTACTATATTTATTTCTTAAAATGGCATTTGTATAGTTTCACTTTAGGAGCCCCTTTACGGCTTTTATTTTTTTTTTTTTTTTGGTCAAATCAGCGATGTTTTAAAATGGCTATTGTAATGGGTAAGACTACTATATAATAGTCTATTCAGGGGTGGCCAACCCGCGGGCCGCACGCGGCCCTCCGTGTAGTTTCTTGAGGCCCGCGAGGAGTCTAACGATACTTAAATTTTGGCAAATTTGGCTAAAAGTTTAAAAATTAATAAATCCTTTCTCACTTTTCGCTGTAAAAATACCTTTCAACGATCATGGTAGCTAAATCACACTGTTGTAACGAAATTGTTATTAGATCCAGTATTTGTTCTTTTTATTATACTATGTATAGTCATAATTTTTTCCCGATTATGTTGTTAATTTATGAATGAAAACAAAAATGTATTCTGCTCCGAACTTTCACCCTGCCCTTCCCCCGAAAAAAGTATATACTTTCACTGCCTTAAAATTTGCGCAACAAGAAAGGGTTGTCAGAATGAAACAAAATTTTACATACGTAAGTTCAATGTTGATAAAAGTAAATAATTACAAAAGCAAAGCGAAATGATCATTTATTACAGGAATAATTACAAAAGAAGAGAGGTTTTAGTACCCTTTCGGGCCACCTCTAGCGTGAATGCACGATGCGATACGGGCAAGCATTGGGGCATACAAGTTTCGTATGATGTCCTGTGGCATCTCATTCCACATTTGTTGTAAATGGGCCTCTAATTCGTCCAAACTCGTAGGCTGCCAAATTTGCCGTCCCAGATGATTCCATATATGCTCAATTGGTAACAAATCTGATATCGAACAGGCCAGAGAAGGGTGTATTATGACGGAAGCAGTCCTGAGACACCCTTGCTGTGTGTAGCTGTGCATTGTCCTGTTGAAAAATGGCTCCTGGGAGCCCTGTCATAAGTGACAACCCTTATGTCTGAAGGATGTTACGAACGTACCGCTGGTCTGTCATGGTGCCGTGGATCAATGCAATGTCATTCCCTACCAATACCATCACATCAGCTGTGGGTGAAGTGTGCAGCTGTAAAGCTAAGGCAGGATTGAGGCGTTCACCATGATGCCTCCATACACATGCATGTTTGTCATCACTGCCCAAATTGATTCTGGATTCGTCGCTGAAGACGACCTGATTCCATTCGGTTGCAATCCAAACCCGTCGAGCGCGACACGACACTACTCGAAACAGAGGATAGAAGGGTATTATTGGCAACGTACGTAATGGGCGTCGCGATAGTAAATGCCTTTCAGCCAGGGACCTTGTGATGGTACGTACAGACACAAGCACAGATCATATAGGAATAGGTGTTTCATATGTCCGGATATCGGACAACGAGACAGTTGGCGCTATATGTATGTTTCGTATGATATGACGATTTTTTCGATTATTGATCTGTCTAGCACGTCTTGAGCCTAGTCTTTGCCGTGTAAGCGGTCTCTCTTTTGTCCACTAGTCACAACACCTCACAGTAAAATCAGAACGGCCTGGGTGGCTGACTACTCACCAAGCTGATCACCCGCATTCCATCACACCGTTGATTCTTCCCCTCTCGGACTCTGACAGCTGTTCGTATTGTCTTCGAATGCGGCATCCCTATTTAAAAACTGTCCCTCTGCAACAGATTATGCACATCAAGCAAGCTCTGCTTACATGTTTTATACTCCAAGAAAAACGAACTTCAACGCCCTCTGGTGGCATTACACAATGCGCAATCATGCTGCATTTCTAATCATTTGCATATCTGCCTGGCACGTACCTTCATGCCACGTTTCATTACGGTCCAATAATTATTTCTTAGTGCGCAAATTTTTATGGCAATGAGTGTACATGCATAATACATATACTTACGAACATATAAACATATATACAAACGATGCGGCCCGCCTGAATAAAAAAGATTTCCAATGCGGTCCACCTAGTGTTTTGTGTTGGACAGGCCTGGTCTATATAATAGTTATATAGTAGTCTTAGTAATGGGCTCTTCTCACCTGACGTCAGAGGTCACATGATAGAGGAAAAACAAATAGCAGACGAAGTCTTGTTTATCTATTGCGATTGCTGAAATAACATCTTTTCTATTCTTATTTTTGATCAATCGTATTTAATCTGTGTTATTTTTTTTATACATAATCATTTTTAATCCATTTTATATCATTATTCATCATCTTTTGTTTGCTGTAACATTTACAATCATCATTTAGTTTATACTTATTATTGATGTTCATGAAGAACATGTTAAGTACTCTGTTCATGAAGAACATTTCAGAACTCTGATTTTTGGTACTTAAATCATTGACAGGGCAACATTGTGCGCCGTACATCCATTTAGATCAGTAACTAAGTTAATTAACTTGTTGTAACACCTTATGCAAATAAATTAAATAAAAACATTTTTAAATTTCAAATTATAATCCATAAACAATCCACAAGAACAAGCTATTATTTATTGCTAGATCAGTTAATGTAAAAGTTACACTAGAACATACGAAATAGAGTTGAAAATAAATAAACACATAAAGTGTTTTTAAAAAAATTTAAATCTACAAATACAACTATTCTACTGTTTACAAATGCACAATATTACTTTTATTTTATTTTATATTAAATATTAACATTTTTGTTCTTAAGAACAATATTTAATTGAATTTGATTCTCAGAATTCGATTATTCGTTTTCCTCTATCACATGATTGAGCAGACGAAACTGGGAAGAATCCATTGCTTAAGTAAAAACCTTGGGGAGAAACGTCCGAGCTACATCGGCGCCAAATTTCAAATTACGCTAAGGGGTTCGGTACCGAAGCTATTCCATTTCTTGTAGCAGTTTTTCTCAATTTTATTTTAATTATTTAAATTAATAAAAATGTTTACGCTTTCATTTTGTTTTAACATAAAAAGAAATATATTTACTTATTTAATTTTACTTCTTTAGCATCAATTTTTTTTTAATTAAATAATTTTAATGCTAAAAGGACGCTTTTAAATTTTTTTAAAAGTCAATTATCTGGTTGAAGAAATAAATTCGGAAAAAGCACCACACAGGAAGAGTTCCAAAGTAATAAGTACATAACTTTGAATTCATACCGTAAAATGCAAGTACACTCAATAATTGTTTCGGGTTTAAACGAAACAGGACCTTTGTCAGGCAAACAAATTGGGCAAGAATACTTTAATGCAAACAAAGAGGCAGCGCATGTTTAAAGAAGCATTTTTTTCTATTTATTCAAGATTTTGTGATCATTAAAAAATACTGCGTTAATTAAATATTACCTATAATAATAAATGTCAGAATTTTTGATAAAATCTTTCAAGACAAGTACAATTACAAACTTTCAGCTTTATATATTTCAAATAAACACAGAAATGTTTGTACGTTTATCTGAGGTGTTATACAATAAATGGCCACAAAGTAAATTCGCTGTCCTAGAGAATTCTGAAATTATTATTTAGTAACACCTGTCGTGCTAAATAATAATAATAATAATTTGATTAGAATAAAAGAAATAAATCTGAAGCCAGGGGGCTTACTTTATTCGCACCGAGATCATCTCGAGATCGAGAGTGACGTCACCATGACGTACCGAAACGAAACCTGAATACCGTTTTCTCAGTTTGCTACTTTATTCCACATTTTTCGAGACGGTCTCGAAAGTAAACATTCGTTATCAAAATGAAGCCTACTGTGTTTGCGAGACGTTGTCGAAAGCGTATTGTAGAAGAATTTTCAATATGGCGTCTACATTATTTCTGTCACTTTTAATGGATTTCGAACAAAATAGAAGAATTCCGAGAAATTATTTAAAAAATCGATCTTCTAGATGTGAGATTCACCAAACTATTCAGTCTGGATAAAGAAACTGTGATATTTCTCTGCGACGAAATAAAACCTTCCTATATCATAACAACATACTGTCATGAATAACTACATCATCCTCTCAGTTCTTTTCCTTCATATTATTACATTGATATTTTATGCTTTTTTTTTTCTCTCTCTGTCTGAATAGTTATGAAAATTCCGATGGTTTCAAATTGTTATATGCTTTGTAATCGTCACTATTTTCATTTTATCAGGACAAGTTTGTTTTCGATTTTAACATTTTTCTAATAGACACTAAATAATCTTTATTTGTTTTAACATAAATTTCAAATTAATTCAGATGCTTTAATAGTAATAACAATAAATACTTGGTGTATCTAAAATGACTTAATTTTTTTCATCATCTACCTATTATATTTATTTCATTAATATAAAATACCACATTGTATAAAAATATAAATATTGCATAAAATTGTTACTTATAACAATATTATTTCCTTCATTTTAACTTCGGAAAATTTTTAATCACTCATACTCACACAACAGTTGTAAGCAATTAATTATTTTCGAATGACTAATATGTCTTTACTGACAACAATTTCATATTACAGTCGTCAGCAAATAAATACTGCACTTAATACTGTTTTGTTAAAAAAAGACATTTTGAATTATGTTCTTAGACAAGGATTTATTTTTAAAAAAACTATACCATGAAGCACTTATTATAAACATATTTAAAATATACAATTAACTTCATGTCTCAAAGACATTATTAACTTATAAAATGTACAACATTTTATTAACTTCATGTTTCAAAGACATGAAGTTAATAAAAGGTTGTATATTTTATATATGTTTATAAGGATTTATTTAATAGAACAGTATTAAGCATGAAAAACCATGCATAATATAGGAGAATTAGAATTTTTCGTTTTTGTGTGCATGAAGTGTAAATACATGTATGATAGTGATTGCTACGAAACCGATTTTTGTGCATTTTGAGATTGATACACAGCAAGGTAACAGAACCCAGTGGGTTTTTTTTTATGTGTGTGAAGTGTGCATACGTGAACTGTGGTGAATATTGTAATATGGATTTTCCTGCATATTTTAGATTCATGCACTGCAAGGTAGCGGCAAACAGTGAAGGCTGTTTTTTTTTCATGTGCAAAAGAGTACATATGTGCATGACAGTAATTGCTACAGAACCGAGTTTTGTGATTCATACACAATAAGGTAGCAATACAAGTAATATATATATTTTTTTAATTTTCTTGTGCATGTAGCTTACAAACGTGCTTAAAAGTGATTGCTACAATACAGATTTTCTCACACTTTTTAGATTTATAGAAAATATGGTAGCGGCACACAGTTTTTTTTTTTTTTTTTTTTTTTTTTTAGTACGACAGGACTATTTCTTTCAATCTGATATTTTGTGTCGTTACCAATTTATAGTGTTCCACTTCAAATTCCCTCCATAGTTTATCTTTTTTATTTGTTTATTTATTTTTTGTTTTTCATATGCGTGAAGCTTACATACATACACTCGTGATAATAATTGCTACAGAATCGAATATTGTACATTTTGAGATTTATACTCAGCCAAATACAATTACATTTATTGGTACATTTGAGTACTATTGTAACTGGTGTGTACAGTACCGTAGATACATGTAATAATGTATCAGTAAATAAAAATTAATTATAAACAGTTATCTGTATATATAAAGAGTAAACTCACTGATAACCGAGTCAACACAGCCGTGGCGATTCTATGGAAGATAAGTCGCAAATTTTGGTAATCACGTTAGTTTTAGGACGCTGATGCCCACTAAGACGGGATTTTGTGAAATATCCCCTCATTCCCCTTGGGGGGGGGGGGGCAGAAGGCAAAAACCCCTTTATAAGCATAACTCAACTCCAAATTCATTGTGAAGAGAGAGACTAGACTTGAGTACAAAAAAAAGTATTTTCTGCGATTTTGGATTTTTAAGGGTGGGGGTAAAAACAATTTTTGGAGGCAAATTTAGAAAAATACGGATTTTCGAGTAAAACTCTACCAATAGTAGCACAAAGATATAGAAAACCGCCAAGAACCTTCTTGAGGATATTTCCAAAAACTCATTTTTGTGTTTTTGCGATTTTCGATTTTATGGGGGGGGGGGAGTTATGAGGGGACAAATTCGAGCCACATTTTAGCGCTGAATTCGTCCGGGAAAATCTATAGGAACTGAGGTTACAAGTTTTAGTGTGTGGCTTATTTATGTGTTCCCAACACCCATTGTAATGAAATTTTGCGTAAGGTACAATAAACCCGTTTCCAAGTATACATTGCTTCAAATTATCTGAGCAAAATTAAATTTTATATGTGGGTTGTTTATGCCTCCACAACACGAACAGTAAAGGGATTTTATGAAATTTCTCCCCCCCCCCTTTATAAGAGTAATTCTGCTCCAAATTATCTCAGGATAACGATTTTTTGATATGTCAATTGGTTATGCATACTCAAGACACATACTACAAAGGGATTTTGTAAAATTCTGTCCTATTCCCCCCCCTTGAGGGGGGCAAAAAGTATGTTTCCAAGCATAACTTTGCTTCAAATTATCTCAATAAGATTAATTTTTATGTTTGGGTTGTTTATGCTTTTCCAACACGCATTATAAAGGGATCTTATGAAATTTCTTCCCCCTTCAACGGCGGGGAAGGGAGCAAAAAACGCTTTTAAGAGTAACTCTGCTACAAATTATCTCAGAATAGCAATTTTTTTGATATGTGGATTGGTTATGCATAATCAAGACACACACTATAAAGGGATTTTGCAAAATTTCACCTTATTCGCCTAGGGAGTGGGGTGGGGGAATCATGTTTCCATGCAAAACTCTGCTCCAAACTATCTTAGGCGATTTTTTATGTGCTGGCTAGTTATATGTTCCCAACACGCACTATACAAGGATTTTGTGAAAGTTCCCCTCCCCCCCCCCTTTAAGGGCGAGGGGAGGGGGAAAACACGCTTTAAAGAGTATCACTGCTCCAAATTATCTCAGGTAGGCGAATTTTTTTATACGTCGATTGGTTATGCATACTCAAACACACAAAATGCAAAGGGATTATTTAAAATGCTATGCTATCTCCCCTTCAGGGTTGGGGGGGAGGGGGTAAAAATGTTTTTATGCCTAACTCTGATCCAAATAATTTTAGAATAGCAATTTTTGATGTGTGGACTGTATATGCGTATTCAACACACACTACAAAGTGATTTTGTGAAACTCCACCCTACCTCCCCTGAGGGGCAGGGGAAAACACGTATTGTGTAACACAATAACATGTAACACAAATGTGTAATTCTGCAGAAAATTATCTTAGGAAGATTTTCAATGTGTGGGTCAGTTATATGTATTTAACTCATAATACAAAGATATTTTGCGAAATTCCCTCCTCCTTTCCTTTAAGAGCGGGGTGGGGAGGTTAGCTAAAAAACAAATTTTAAAACATAACTCTGCTTTAAATAATCTCAGAATCCCGATTTTTTTTATGTGTCAGTTAGGTATGTGTATGCAACATGCATTGTAAAGGGATTTTCTGAAGTGTGGTGAGCAGGAAAACCGCTACCGAAGGTAGCGAGAACTTTAACTTGGATTTTGACTGATTTCAATGATTTTTTTTTTTTTTTTTTAAATTATTATTATTAATGATATGGTGTTTTGAGAATTAATTTCAATATAATGACCAGCGAAGCTGGCAAAGCCTGCTAGTTAATTATAAATTTACCATATTATTTATATTTAAAAATTGGCGATTATTTAGTGGCATGATTATAATATGCAAGCACCTCAAAAAATACATTTGAAAAAAAGTATTCATATTAGGGATGCACCGGATAGCAGTTTTGGCCGAATACCGAATATTTTTCAAATCGAATAGTAACTATTCGACCGAATACCGAATAATCGGCTGGCTAATTTACTTATATTCAAGTGTCAATCAGCTAATTTTTTGTGAACTTTTTCAGAAATACCATTTACATTTAGTAATATTTTATTTTTTTAATTGTGAAAATTTTTTTACAAAAAACTAATATTCAGAAACTATGGTTTATATAAATGTAGAAAAATATTCGGAAGTATTACCAAACATAAGTAGTGGTGTAATGCTGGACTCACAGTCAAAGAAAATTATTAACTGTCTGGCCTCTTAATAAACGCGCAAACTTTCTTTTGCACCCACTCTAAAAAGAATAATCTGGTGTGTCACTCACACGACTTTCTCTTACCCTAAAATTTATTACTATAAATACAGGTTGGAGATTAAGAGGTAAGATAACAAGTACTGTCATGAAACCTATGTTAAACAATTCAAATTAGGCATCGGGAGAGTTTTATATGATAATTAGTCTTGTGGGGGGGGGGGCATTAGCCCCTGTCAACCCCCCGTTTCATTAATTCACCTACATTTATATAGAATTTAATTCAGTTATTAAGAAATAATTCTGTTTTTAAAAAATAGTATATTAAAATTATTATTTAAACAATTTATCTTTTATGATAATGCAGACAATTTCCATATTAGAGAAGTAGTATCACACTAAATATTAAAAAAAATAATCTGGTGTGTCACTCACACGACTTTCTTTTACCCTGAAATTTAATACTATAAATGAGGAGCAAACATTCAAACCGTGTTTTCTCCAGAAATAAAAACTCGAGTAAGTGATTTTTCTTTACACTTAACATAAAAGTAGTATGTCTACATATCTTCCTAGATATGTCTACATATTGTCCTAGTATCTAGTAATACATTTAAACAAATGAAAATTAGTTTTTAAGTTTAGTTATTTTTTAATTTACCAGTCTTTGTGTTGTCTGAAACTTTGTATCCGAAGGAGAAAACACGGTTTGTATGTTTGCTCCTCAAATACAGGTTTGTGATTAAGAGGTAAGATAACAAGTACTATTTTGTAAATCTATGTTAAACAATTCAATCTTCGTAAGAGTTTTATGTGATAATTAGTTCTGTGTGAGGGGGGCTACCGCCCACCTCAACCCCCCGTTTCATTAATGCACCTGCATTTCAATAGAATCTGATTCGGTTTTTAAAAAATAATTTATTAAAATTATTATTTTAAAAAGTTATCGACGATTTCCATATTAGAGAAGTAGTATAACACTAAATATCAAAAAAAAAAAAAAAAAAAAAAAAAAGTTAAATTTATCCTTAATAAAAAAAAAAAAAAAAAAAAAAAAAAATTGTTAAAAATAAAAAGAATTGATAACTTTATTTTAAATTATCACAGATCAAAGATTCAACCATTCGTTTTAAAGGTATTGGCGAGCTCTTTTGAAAGATACCCATCATGAAAATTTACTCCCCTCGAGGGGGGACTTCCCCCCCCCCAGGGTGGGGGGAGGCAAGGCTTCTACATACACAATTTTTTTTTTCCCAGTTGACTATCTCTGTTAAAAAAAATATATATTCGTTTCATTTTGTTTAGTGCACTCTATAGATGTTGAACTCTACTTACCTGCAATTTCCTCCAAAGACATAATGTATTTGAATACTTTTGAATGTCCCTGTACACAAACCATTTGCTTGATCTTAATGAAAAGTTTAGTGTAGCATCCTTATATGATACACATTTAGAATACCAAGTTTAAACTTTCTGCCATAATTTGTTTTTGAGATATGCTGATAACAGACAGACACATGCACACACAGACCAACCGCTAAAAACATGATTTTCGTATTCAGGCGACCTTAAAACATGCAAATATAACAAAATCTCACTTTCGAAAATTTGACCCAAAAACAATACTTTCTCTTACGGGTAAGAGAAAGTAAAAAATTGAATTTATTCTCAATATTACATTAATTTTTTTTTTTTTTTTTTTTTTTGTTAAAAATAAAAAAAGTCGATAGCTTTATTTTAAATTATCGCAGATAGATGGTTAAACAATTTTTTTTAAAGGTATTGGCAAGCTCTTTTGAAAGATACCCATCATGAAAAATTACTCCCCTCGACGGAGGACTTCTACCACCCCCCCCCCCCCAATATATATTCGTTTCATTCGGTTTAGTGCAGTCTGTAGACATTAAACTCTACTTACCTGCAATTTCTCCCATAGACGTAATGCATTTTAATACTTTTGAGTGCCCCTGTACACGAACCATTTGCTTCATCTCAACGAAAAACTTACTTTAGCATCCCTATATAATACACATTTAGAATACCGAGTTTGGAATTTCTCCTACTATTTGTTCTTGAAATATGCTGATAACAGACAGACACACAGACCATTCGCTAAAAACATGATTTTCGTATTCAGGGGACCTCAGAACATGTAAATATAACAAAAACTCACGTTCAAAAATTTGACCTTAAAATAATACTTTCTTGACCCTATGGGTAAGATACTTGTAACTCGCCCCGCCCGAAGGCACCCGAGTGTGACCCTATGGGTAACAGAAAGTAAAAAACAGAAACGCAGCATTTGAGAAAAATCAATTTAAAAGTAACAACGTACTGGATAACCTATATCAAAACTGTTGTAAATGTCTCTCACTCTCATGTGAATAAATTGTGAGATAGGGATGCAATACTCTTCGTGCCTATTGGGGCACTTCATATACATTTTTGAGTGACAAGTTAAAAACTGCTAATTTATGACTTGTGTCATTTTACTTGCCAGATTTGGATCCGACCTGTGTTTGATCTCTTCAAGTTTCCTAGATTATAACTTGTAACATCATGTGAATTATGTACGTTCTTTCTTAACTCAACTTAGAAACGTATCGCTATACTGTTATTGATAAAGACAACTTTTGTTAGATATTATTAATTGTTATGACTAATGTAACTAATAATTTTCTTTAATGTTACTTGAAATTAGATGAAATAATTGTTTTCCTTTAAATATAAACTATTTCATAATTATAATAATAAAGCACCACATAACTGACGTTTTAAAGTAATAACTACAGAACTTTGGATAAACACCATAAAATTCAATAAACTCGCAACAATTGTTTTGGGTCGTGTGTTATTTCAACCCGAAACAATTGTTGCACGTTTATTGCATTTTATGGTGTTTATCCAAAGTTCTGTAGTTATTATATTTCTTAATTACTCTGAAAATCTTAATTATAATTAAAAATGGCAAATTTTTTTCAAATAATTAATTTTTTTATTTATTTTTTTTTAATTTTTGTGCGTTCCAACTAGTTGAATAATTTAATATTCGGCCAAACTGAATATTCGGCTAGTCAAACAGTTTCATTCGGCCGAATACCGAATATTCGGTGCATCCCTATCATGTTATACTTTTCCTTTTCTATTTCATTACTTTCTGGAATTCGCCAGGATGGCACCATTCCGAATAGTAACCCTCCATTGGCAGTATAGAAAAGGGAGCTTTTCAGCGATATAACCAAACAAGAAAACACATCGAAGAAAAGCAATTTGATCAGAAGCAATACATATATAAAAGAAAATCACCATAAAAAAAATACTGAATAAGTATGGAATTATAATTGTCACAAATAAAAAAAATTAAAACTCAAAATCACATATGTACAGGCTCAAAATTATCAATCCCAGGAATAAGTAATAGACATATTACTTACAAACTTTGAATAAACACCATTAAATGCAATTGTTGCGAGTTTATTGCATTTTATGGTGTTTATTCAAAGTATGTAAGTAATATTTTTTACAACGCCAGTTTTGTGGTGCTTTTTTATTAAAAGTAATAGACGTGTCTATATGCTTCGTGTACAAGAAAAAATATTACTGAATAACTCTATCTCAAACAAAATTTTGTGCTCCAGTAATTAGTAGTAGGTACTTGTGTACACTTTGAGTATATGAAATTGTACTCGAATTGTTCATGTTATCAGAAACTAACATTCATTTTGATGAGGATTGTGGAAACACTTCATGTTAAAAGTAAATCACATTAACAATGTTCATGTTAATGAGGTTTGGCTGTATTTACATACATACATATATAGTAAAGTAATTTTTTAAATGCAGCAATAACCAGAGTAACAGAAGATTTAATGCCACTGAATACTACATCGATCAAAAATAATTATTTTTTACCAAATTAAATTATCCTTTGATGACTTAAGTTCAATTATAAGTACAATTAAATTTACTAGCTCAAATAAATTTAATTTTTTAATTAATTCTTAAAACTTATCTCCATTCCTTCTTAAGTTTTATATTTTCTTTAATATGGCTAATTTAAGCAACTTCTACGTAATAAAAGTGCAATATGTAAATTAAGATAACGATACATTCATAATCAGCTAATGATAATTAAAAAAAAGTATTAGAAAAAGAATTCCTGTTTACAATTTATTGTTTCTATTGAGACTGATACATTTTCTTCTTGCAGTCACTTTAAATACATTTGCTTCTTGCATTTAAATCAAAGAAAATTTGCAGGTTTCATGCTTTAAAATAGGCTCAATGGCATTGTTAAAATGTAATAAAGACACTCTCACACACAAAAAATTGCATCTTGTATTAAAAATATAAATACTTTAATATGTTAAATACAAAGAAAATGTGTATCTAAAAAGGTTTGAAGTTCGGTTGCATCTATTCTATAATTTGTACACCTAGGAACCACCAATCCCATTACATAAATAATGTTTTCCTTTTTTTCAGAAGGAGAGCACTATTATTTTTAAAATAATAAGCGCATGCAATTTGTAAACAATTCGACAACAAACAAACAGCACGCAACGCATGTGCGATTCGAAGCCCATTACAGTTAACGTTCGCTATGAATCTCAGAAAATAGTTTTCTATTTTTTCATTGGTTAAAAAATGCGAAGAAGAAGCTAAAAGTAACCCCTCCTTCGCTGTTATGTCATTTCGAAGGGAGGGACTTACTGTCGATATCATCTCGATTTCACTTATCGGACGAGAGGAATAAAGTACCAATTCCTGCACACTTCGTTATTGAAGTATCGTTTTCAGAAAATAACGAAAGACGTCACTCTCGATCTCGAGATGATCTCGATGAGAATAAAGTAAGCACCTCTTCTTCGGATTCCCTCTCGATATCTCCCCATTCCGCACGAAATTTCGATTCCGAAGGAGGGGAGAATACGGCCCGGTCTGGGACAGTGGTTAGAGTATTCAATTCCAATGCGAAAGGTCGTGAAATCGAACCCAGGCGACTGCTCATATTTTTATTTATTTATTTATTTATTTATTTTTTTTTATGAAATAAAACAAAATATTAAAATAAATGAATAATTTTAGAGAAAATAATTATGAAATTAAAAATAAATATACTGTATACAAAGATATTATTAAGGAATATAGGCTAAAATTATCTCCTTACTGAATATATATATATATATATATATATATGATTAAATTTACAAATTTAGTGTCAAGTTAATAATGACTATGATTAGAAATTAAAAAAATCATCAAAACATAAGCATTTTTCAATTTATAAGCGCAACGTAGAAACGAAAATTTATCACAATAACGACTATATAAGTAAAAAATCTTTTTTGGAGGCGCTTTATGCTTTAGCAGCGTTGGCAAAAAATATTAATTAAGAATTTATATAAAGCAAAAATAAATAAATAAATAAATAAAGGTAATATTTTTCTTTTTGAATTATTCATTTATTTAATTCTGAAAGAAAAATTAAAAGCATTTTTTCGCTTGAAATAAAATGTTTTAATAATTTAATAGAAATACTATCTGCGATTGTAATGAAATGCTCGCCTTCTGGTGGGCTAAGGTGAAATTACAATTGACATGATAGCTTTCGGCTTTCGACTTTCGAATAGACGCCATTGCTTGCCGATGTTTAGTTTCACATATATTTATTAAATAAAAATGAATAAATCAGGTAAAAAAGATAACACTTACTGTTGTGTGCCACAGTGTAACTCCAAAAAAATCAAGAAATCCAGAATTAAGCTTCCATTTATTTCCAAATGACAAATTTAAAATTTCAGTTGCTTCGGCTAATGGAAGTAAAGAATTAATCAGATGATTTGAAACTAATATTTGTTCAACTTCAGTTAAATATCTACTTCCGATCGAACTTTGAATAAACTGAAATATATTTTCCAAAAGCAATCAATTTTCCATGATGTAATGACGGAGAAATTATAGCACGAATATTAAGTAGTAACACTTATAGAACAAAAATAAATACACGTGGCTATTATATTTACTAACAACAAAAGCTGAAAAAGCGCCATCTATCGATCATTACAAACGCGGATTCATTTTTATGTACGAAGAATAACAAAATTAAAAGCAGACGATCACCATTTGCTACTAGCAGCTTTGATGTAAAATATTGATAAAAAAATTAACTGAAACTTTAGGAAAGAAAAAAAATGTGTAAATAAAATTTATTTTCTCTTAAACTCGTCTTTTATGTAAATTACACAGAAAAATTAAAAATATTTTTTTTAGTTGGAAAAAAAAATGTTTTAATAATTTAATTAAACATTTAAATATATTTTTAATTAAATTTAATAATTATCTTCCTTAATTTTTTTCCTTTATATTATTTTTAAAAAAAGTACGCATATAATATATCTATATATGCATATTTGGGAAAAAATAAAATAAAAGGTAAGTGTTCCGTCGGGGCTCGAACGCAGGAACTACGTAACACGAATCCAAGACCTTCCCACAACACCACGCTTCTGCGAGCTGAAGTCTTCTTTTCCCGATTTTGATAAAAAGCATCTAAAAGTTTAAGGGTCATTTCTTGCGCCCTGGGGTGTTGTTGCAGCAAATTTGAACGCTATCCTATGTTTTCGACCATGCTCTATAATTTAAGCTTGATTAGGTGTAAATCGGAATTTTACTCAGTCATACTTCCCTTGTTAGCGGGAAAATGACCATGCATTTCAATAACAGGTTTTTTGAAAAACTATTTTCAATTAGTTATTGCATATTTTGGTAAATAATAATGTTTACCAAAATTATTGCATATTTTGGTAAACATAACATTTGTCAGTTAGTTGCAAATTATTCTGTATTTCAATAATAGACCACAATCACAAACGTATAACAGATTTCGAGAAATAACTTCGAATATATATGTATATATATATTTTCGTTTGTTTGTTCTTTCAAAAAATAGTTTTGAAAAAAGCACAAATTTTATGAATCACAATCGAAATAATTTTGGCGATCAGAAGCAAAAACTGACATTATTCGGGAATAGCTTTAAAAAGGGGGGAAAAAAAAAGTGCATATTTTATTGATTAGCAGTGAAATAACTGTATGTAACATGTTAAATGTGATTAAATTATTAAACTGGGAATGGTACTCCAAAAAGTACTTCACTGCTCTATAATACGAATTTCCTCACAAAGCTTAAAACAATCTGCAGCGTTCGCTGCCGTGTTGCACTATTTACGCTGGTGGGATACCAGTTCATTTTAGTCTGTCTTTTTTAAGCAGTGAAAAAAAACAAAAAAAATCAGGTTTTTGACTTGCACAAAAAATCTCGCATTTCTGCCTTCATGTGTACAAATGTATTATTTAAAACTCCTTTAATTCACAATTGATTTTTAAACAAAGAAATTTACAGCTGAGATTTCAAAAGAAAGGGCAACATTTCTCACTTTTTCACTTTCACATTTTTTTAATCGAATTTTTAACTTACAGCACGCTTTCAAACACATTTGAAAAAAACAAACACTGGATGGATAGTTGGATGGTTGGGTTTTACGTCGCACTAGTGCTGCGCAGATGGGAAATTGGCGACGATCTAGGACACACCCCTGGAGTTGGTCCGGAGACATACCATCACAATTTTGATCCTCCACGGAAGGGAGGGTCTCCCGCTTCGGTGACCCCCAGAGGTATAATTTTTGGTGGGAACATGAAGGACATTGCGGCCACGACGGATTTTACGTGCACCAGTCACCATTTGTGTATTTCGCCGACTCGAGTACCCAACCCGTAATCTTCCAATTACGAGGCCGGCGCTCTACCGCTCCCCCCCCCCCCCTAAAAAAAAGTGAGATTCTTGTATAATTATCCTGCACTTCATACAGACTCGCACTAAAGAACACGAGGAAAGTATATAAAAATTTAGAACAAACCATTATTACATCAGCGTTCAAGAATATAAAAGATGATCAATGATGAATATTCACTTCTATACTTAAAAAATATTTTAATTTGTATTATAAATATGTGTGTTAATATTTTATTGATATATATTACTTATGTGTATGCTTAATATATGAATAATACCTTCATATATGAATATGATTTATTAGTTTAGTTTTTAATATTGAAGCCAATTTAATGTCTGTTTATGATATAATAATAATAGCCGATTTTGTTAAATAAAAATGTAAACAATGACCTCTAATTTACAAATTCCTAGGTGTAATTCATACAACCTTTAACAAAATCCTTGTGACTCTAACAACACATATGTCCATATTTACATTCATATTTTATCCATCGCGTCCGAATTACGTCTATAGACGTATTTTGAACGTAGATCTTCAACTCTAACATGTTCAGAATATATGAAATTTTCGACGTAGACATATCTACGAAAAACGTACAAAATATGGACGTAAATTAAGGTTTAAGGTACATAAAGGGAACGAAATTTGAACTAATCCAGTTTACGTAAATGCTGGAGCTAAAACTATATTTTACCGTCGCCATTTTCTGTGTGTGATTACCAAATCTAGGGAAGTTTATTTTTTGCAAGATTAAATTTCGCAGAATGAAACTATTTTTTCTCATTTATTATTTTTATATAATTTGGTTAGACGTTGGATTTCTCAACTTTCGCTAGCTGTGTGTGTGTGTGTGTGTGTTTCTTATGATGGTTTTGTTTTGTTTTTATTCTTTTCGGTGAAATTTACTTGCATAATGAATAGTTAAATGATTTTCTTTTTTTTTTTTTCGTGGTGCTACCTCTGGTAGTGTATCTATAGAATAAATAAACTGAATTATATACAGTATTTATAATTTAAATTAATCTTGGAAACGCTGAAAATTTCCCAAAACAGAATGGAAAGCTTACCGGATTATAAAATTTGCTAATGTATAAAAGACTATAAAACTATTTTGTTTATATTATATATATATATATATTTATATATTTCTTTTCAGTTCAGTTAAAAATTATTTATATGATTTTGATACGAACGTAAGAAAAAATATAAGTACGATCATAAGTAAATATGAATTTAAAAAATAAGGATTTTTTTTTTTTTTTTTTCTGGTGACACAAATTAGTGTATAGTGTATTTTAAGAATACTTATTCTTTCATATGTAAATTTAAACTGTAATTACGCATGCCATATTTCTCTTAAAGTTTTTCTTTCTTTCCATTCTGTAATAAGTGTAGAAAACTGACTTTCAGTAATTTAAATCTATGTGCATAATATTCTATCTAAATACAAATAGACAGTTTATTCCTGCGATTGGTAATTTTGAGCATGTTCATATGTGATTTTGAGTTTTAATTTTTTTTTATTTGTGGCAATTATAATTCCATACTTATTCAGTATTTTTTTTTTTTTTAATGATGATTTTCTTTTTTATATGTATTGCTTTTATTCGATGTGTTTTCTTGTTTGGTTATATCGCTGAAAAGCTCCCTTTTGTATGCTGCCAGTGAGGGTTACTATTCAGGACGGTGCCATCTAGGCGAATTCCAGAAAAATCGCCAAGAGGTGGGTAAAAGTAAATTTCCCCCTGTGTCAGGCGTCAGGCCCTCCCCATTTACACAATGCAATTTTCGTTATGTAACACCCAACCATGTTGAAATTTAAAATATCATAAATATCTGACAGTGGGCCAACTGCCAACTGCACTTCTTTAATTTATTCCCATTAAAAAAAACTATGAACTGCATGCAGATGTGCAAATGCCTCATGCTTTCTGAAACTCCTGCTATGAATTGGGATCATCTTTCTTAAAGTAATGAAATAGAAAAGGAAAAGTATAATATGATAGGGATGCACCGAATATTCGGTATTCGGCCATACTACCGAATATTCAGTTTGGCCGAATATTAAATTATTCGGCTAGTTGGAATGTATAAAAATTCCATTTTTAAAAATTTTTTAATTTTTTGAAAAAAATTTGCGATTTTAAATTATGTAATTAAGATTTTTAGAGTAATTAATAAATATAATAACTACAGAACTATGGATAAACACCATAAAATGCAAAAAACTCGCAACAATTGTTTCGGGTTGAAATAACACACGACCCTTCGTCAGGCGAACAAAGTAGGCACAAGTGCTACAGTCAAAGCAGCTACGCGTTGGTAATAAGGTGCGTTGTCGCTTTGACTGCCACACTCGTGCCTACTTTGTTCGCCTGACGAAGGGTCGTGTGTTATTCCGACCCAAAACAATTGTTGCGAGTTTTGCATTTAATGGTGTTATCCAAAGTTCTGTAGTGATTACTTTAAAACGCCAGTTCTGTGGTGTTTTATTATTATAATTAAGAAATAGTTTATATTTAAAGGAAAACGATTATTTCATCTAATTTCAAGAAACATTAAAGAAAATTATTAGTTACATAAATCATAACAATTAATTATATCAAACAAAAGTTGTCTTTATTAATAACAGTATAACAATACGTTTCTAAGTTGAGTTAAGAAAAAACATACATAATTCACATGATGTTACAAGTTACAATCTAGGAAACTTGGAGATCAAACACAGGTCGGATCTAAATCTGGCAAGTAAAATGACACAAGTCATAAATTAGCAATTTTTAACTTGTCACTAAAAAATGTATATGAAGTGCCCCAACAGGCACGAAGAGTATCGCATCCCTATCTCACAATTTATTCACATGAGAGTGAGAGACATCTACAACAGTTTTGATATAGGTTATCCAGTACGTTGTTACTTTTAAATTGATTTTTCCCAAATGCAGCGTTTCTGTTTTTTACTTTCTCTCACACATAGGGTCGGGAAAATATTGTTTTATGGTCAAATTTTTGAACGTGAGTTTTTGTTATATTTACATGTTCTGAGGTCCCCTGAATACGAAAATCATGTTTTTAGCGAATGGTCTGTGTGCCTGTCTGTTACCAGCATATTTCAAGAACAAATAATAGCAGAAATTCCAAACTCGGTATTCTAAATGTGTATCATATATAGGGATGCTACAGTAAGATTTTCGTTGAGATGAAGCAAATGGTTCGTGTACAGGGACACTCAAAAGTATTCAAATACATTACGTCTATGGAGGAAATTGCAGGTAAGTAGAGTTTAACATCAATAGACTGCACTAAACAAAATGAAACGAATAGATATTTTTTGTAATAGAGATAGTCAACTGGGAAAAGAATTTTGTGTATGTAGGAGCCTCGCCTCCCACCCTGGGGGGGGGGAAGTCCCCCGCTCGATGGGAGTAAATTTTCATGACGGATATCTTTCAAAACAGCTCGCCAATACCTTTAAAACGAATTGTTGAACAATCGATCTGCAATAATTTAAAATAATGTTATCGACTTTTTTCATTTTTAACAAAAAAAAAAAAAAAAAAAAAAAAAAAAAAATTAATGAAATATTGAGAATAAATTAAACTTTTTTTTTTTTTTTTAATATTTAGTATGATACTACTTCTCTGATATGGATATCGTCTGCATTATCATAAAAGATAATTTGTTTAAATAATAATTTTAATAAATTATTTTTTAAAAACAGAATTATTTCTTAATAACTGAATTAAGTTCTATATAAATATAGGTGGATTAATGAAACAGGGTGTTGACGGGGGCTAACGCCCCCCTCACACAAAACTGATTATCATATAAAACTCTTCCGAAGCCTAATTTAAATTGTTTAACATGGGTTTACATAACAGAACTCATTATCTTACCTCTTAATCTCCAACCTGTATTTATAGTATTGAATTTTAGGGCAAGAGAAAGTCGTGTGAGTGACACACCAGATTATTCAATTTGGAGTGGGTGCAACAAGATATTGTTACTTAAGAAAGTTTGCACGTTTATTAAGAAGCCAGACAGTTAATAATTTTCTTTGACTGTGAATTCAGCATTACACCACTACTTATGTTTGGTAATATTTCCTAATGTTTTTCTACATTTATATAAACCATAGTTTCTGAATAGTAGTTTTTTGTAATATTTTTTTCACAATTAAAAAATGAAATATTACTAAATGTAAATGATGTTACTGAAAAAGTTCACAAAATATTAGCTGATTGACACTTGAATATAAGTAAATCAGCCAGCCGAATATTCGGTATTCGGCCGAATAGTTACTATTCGGTTGGCCGAATATTCAGCCAAAACTGCTATCTGGTGCATCCCTATTATGAACATTTTTTTTTCAAATGTATTTTTTGAGGTGCTTGCACATTATCCTCATGCCACTAAGTAATCGCCAATTTTTAAATATAAATAATATGGAAAATTTATAATTAACTAGCAGGCTTTGCCTGCTTCACTGGTCATTATATTGAAATTAATTCTGAAAATGCCATATCATTAATAATAATAATAAAAAAAAAAATCATTGAAATCAGTCAAAATCCAAGTTAAAATTCTCGCTACCTTCGGTAGTTGTTTTCCCGCTCCCCACACTTCACAAAATACCTTTACAGTGCATGTTTCATACACATACCTAACTGACACATTAAAAAATCGGGATTCTGAGATTATTTAAAGCAGAGTTATGTTTTAAAATGTGTTTTTTAGCCAACCTCCCCGCCCCGCTCCTAAAGGAAAGGAGGGGGGAATTTCGCAAAACATCTTTGTATTATGAGTTAGATACATATAACTGACCCACATATTGAAAATCTTCTTCCTAAGATAATTTACTGCAGAATTACACATTTGTGTTACATGTTATTATGTTACACAATACATGTTTTCTTCTCGCCCCCTTAAGGGAGGTAGGGTGGAGTTTCACAAAATCACCTTGTAGTGTGTGTTGAATACGCATATACAGTTCACACATCAAAAATTGCCATTCTAAAATTATTTGGATCAGAGTTAGGCATAAAAACATGTTTTTACCCCCTCCCCCCCCAACCCTCAAGGGGAGATAGCATGGCACTTCAAATAATCCTTTTGTAGTTTGTGTGTTTGAGTACGCATAACCAATCGACATATAAAAAAATCGCCTACCTGAGATAATTTGGAGCAGAGATACTCTTTAAAACGTGTTTTTTCTCCCACCCCTCGCCCTGAAAGGGGGGGGGGATTTTCACAAAATCCCTGTATAGTGCATGTTGGGAACATATAACCAGCCAGCACATAAAAAATTCCTAAGATAGTTTGGAGCAGAGTTTCGCATGAAGCAAAATTACTCTTATATTCGTGTTTTGCCTCCCTCCTCCTTTAAAGGGGGGGGGGGAGAAATTTCGTAAAATCCCTTTACTGTTTGTGTTGTGGAGGCATAAGCAACCCACACATGAAATTCAATTTTGCTGAGATAATTTGAAGCAAAGTTATACTTGGAAACGAGTTTATTGCCCCTTATGGAAAATTTCATTGCAATGGGTGTTGGGAACACGTAAATAAGCCACACACTAAAACTTGTGACCTCAGCTCCTATAGATTTCCCCGGACGAATTCAGCGCTAAAATGTGGCTCGAATTTGTCCCCTCGTAATTCTCCCCCAAAATCAAGAAAAACAAAAACAATTTTTTGGAGATATCCCCAAGGTTCTTGGCGGTTTTCTATATCTTTGTGCTATTATTGGTAGAGTTTTACTCGAAAATCCGTATTTTTCTAAATTTGCCTCCGAAAATCATTTTTACCCCCTCCCCCCCCTCTTAAAAATCCAAAATCGCAGAAAATACTTTTTTTGTACTCAAGTCTAGTCTCTCCCTCTGCAATTTGGAGTTGAGTTATGCTTATGAAGGGGTTTTTGCCTTCTGCCCCCCCAGGGGGGAATGAGGGGATATTTCACAAAATCCTGTCTTAGTGGACGTCAGCGTCCTAAAACCAACGTGGTTACTAAAATTGACGACTCTTATATCTTCCATAGAATCGCCACGGCTGTGTTGAGTCGGTGATTAGTGAGTTTACTCTTTTATGTATATAGATAATTGTTTATAATTTATTTTTATGTACTGATACATTATTACATGTATCTACGGTACTGTACAACACCAGTTACAATAGTACTTAAATGTACTAATAAATTTAATTGTATTTGCCTGAGTATAAATCTCATATTTACAATATTCGATTCCGTAGCAATTATTATCACGAGTGTATATATGTAAGCTTCACGAATATGAAAAACAAAAAATAAATAAACAAATAAAAATAAAAAAGACAAACTATATAGGAAGTTCGAAGGCATTTTCGAAGTGGAACACTATAAATTGGTAACGATACAAAATACCAGATTGAAAGAAATAGTCCTGTCGTACTAAAAAAAAAAAGTGCGTGCTTCTACCCTATTTTCTATAAATCTAAAAAATGCGAGAAAATCTTTATTGTAGCAATCACATTCAAGCATGTTTGTAAGCTACATGCATGAGAAAATTAAAATATATATATATCACTTGTATTGCTACCCCAGTGGCAGAAACACAGCGACATAGTCGCGGACACAGAAAAACGGCTTGCGGACAGTTTTTGTCTGCACTGAGAAAAAAATTTGTCTACAACTTTCGGATAACAATTCACTTATAAAAATTTCTGTATAAAAACTAAAACTTGTATTATTTATACTGTGTTGTGTCAAACATTGCTATAAAATATTTAATAAAATGAGATGAATTGAATGAATACAATTGTTTATACTATATCGTCTTGTAGTAAAATTGTATTTGTGTATTGTTGCACAAGACCACCACTAATGTTAAGCCTCCCCCCCCCCCCATCAGCTTTCAGTCTTTTTGAGTGTAAGCCGTTTTCACCCCTGATTACACGCAAATTTTGCAGACAGATTATGAAATTTTAAAAGCCTGTCACAGACAGCTTCAAAACTTTCTGCCACTGGGATTGCTACCTTATTGTGTATGAATTACAAAACTTGGTTGTGTAACAATTACTGTCATGCACATATGTACTCTTTTGCACGTGAAAAAAAAAAAAAAAAAAAAAAAAAAAAACAGCCTTCACTGTTTGCCGCTACCTTGCAGTGCATGAATCTAAAATATGCAGGAAAATCCACATTACTACATTCACCACTGTGCATGTATGCACACTTCACACACATAAAAAAAATTCACTGACAAGGAAACATTCAAAAGGTGTCATCTTCAAAAAGTATTGAAAAAAATATATGTGATTCTACTCTTCATAAAACACCAGAATATGAAAAATTATCGGCTGAAATTAATTACAGCGACCACAAAAAATTATTAAAATTATGCATATTTGGCGATTTAGCGCTGTTAGGCGATACGTTTGCTAGCACCGAGATTGCCATGTACGAACAGAACCGTGTTTTGCTTTTCCGCCAAGTACTCAAAATCAATCGCCTAGCAGTGTGAAATCGCCAAATATGCTTAATTTTGATAATTTTTTGTGGTCGCTGAGATTAATTTCAGCCGATAATTTTTTCACTTTCTGGTGTTTTATGAAGAGTAGAATCAAATATATTTTTTTCAATACTTTTTGAAGATGACACCTTTTGAATGTTTCCTTGTGAGTTCTGTTACCTTGCTGTGTATCAATCTCAAAATGCACAAATATCTGTTTCGTAGCAATCACAATCATCAGGGTTCCCACTCAATTTCAAAAATAAAATTCCCTTGCTTTTCCAGGTCTATTTTTAGAAAATTCCAGTCACAAAATTTGGTTCGTGACCAGTGGCGGATCATGAATGACGTTTTGGGGGTGCTGCATCGAAGCGTCTAGAAAAAGTACATGGAATGGAATTTTTATTCGTCTTATTGGCTGATTCTTTAATTTTGAGAATCAACATAATACATCGACACTTCAATAGCCAATCAGAAGAAAAAGCTTTCCATACTAATAAAGTGTTTTTAGTCAGTAGCTTGCAGCCCACCCAATACGTCATTCACCAGCCGCCACTGTTTGTGGCAAAAAAAAAAAAAATAGCTCACGGTATAAAACAAAACATAGCTTGCAACATAAAAGACGACATAGTAACGTGACTTATGATATAAATTTAATGTTCAAAAAACATTTTCCATGTTCATATCATCATTTTTCCAGGTTTTTGAGCAATATTTACAGTTTTCCCTGACTTTTCTCAGTAATTTCAAATTCCCTGACTTTTCCGGTTTTCCCTGACCCATGGGAACCCTGTATCATACATGTATATACACTTCATGCACACAAACACAAAAAAATCTAATTCTCCTATTATACATGATTTTTCATGCTTAATACTGTTCTATTAAATAAATCCTTATAAACATATTTAAAATATACAACCTTTTATTAACTTCATGTCTTTGAGACATGAAGTTAATAAAATGTTGTATATTTTATAAGTTAATAATGTCTGTGAGAGATGGTTAATAAAAGGTTGTATATTTTAAATATGTTTGTAATAAGTGCTTCATGGTACAGTTTTTTTGAAAATAAATCCTTGTCTAAGAACATGATTCAAAATGACTTTTTTAACAAAACAGTATTAAGTGCAGTATTTATTCGCTGACGACTGTAATATGAAATTGTTGTCAGTAAAGAGAAATTATATTAGTCATTCGAAAATAATTTAATTGCTAACAACTGTTGTATGAGTATGAGTGATTACAAATTTTCTGAAGTTAAAATGAAGGAAATATATTGTTATAAGTAACAATTTTATGCCATATTTATATTTTTATAGAATGTGGTATTTAATATTGATGAAATAGATATAATAGGTAGATGATGAAAAAGTTTGTCACTTAAAGATATACCAAGTATTTATTATTACTACTATTAATGCATCTGAATTAATTTGAAATTTATGTTAAAGTAAATAAAGATTATCTAGTGTCTATTAGAAAAATGTTAAAATCGAAAACAAACTTGTCCTGATAAAAATACAATGACGATTACAAATCATATAACAATTCAAAAACAATTTGAAACCATCGGAATTTTCATAACTATTCAGACAGAGAGAGAGAAAAAAAAGCATAAAATATCAATGTAATAAGGAAAAGAACTGAGAGGATGAAGTAATTATTTATGATAGTATGTAGTTATGATATGGGACGGTTTTATTTCGTCGCAGAGAAATATCACAGTTTCTTTATCCAGACTGAATAGTTTTGGTGAATCTCACATCTGGAAGATCAATTTCTTAAATAATTTCTCGGAATTCATTAAAAGTGACAGAAATTACGTAGACGCCATATTGAAAAATGCTTCTACGATTCGCTTTCGACAACGTCTCGCAAACACAGTACGCTTCGTTTTGATAACGAATGTTTACTTTCGAGACCGTCTCGAAAAATGTGGAATAAAGTAGCAAACTGAGAAAACGGTATTCAGGTTTCGTTTCGGTACGTCATTGTGACGTCACTCTCGATCTCGAGATGATCTCGATGCGAATAAAGTAAGCCCCGTTATTAATCTGACTTGTATGTGCTTATTATAATATGAACGTAAACACAAAGTTTTTATTCCTTACCTTTTGATACAAGCTTTTCAAAGGAAATTTTTTCAAAGTAATGTATGCTTCCTAATATATTTTATACAGAAAAATTTAAATCAAATATGTGAGTTCCTTTTTTTTTTTTTTTTTTTTTTTTTTTTCCCCTGATGATATTATAGTAAATTGATATTTCAAAAATATTAATTGGTGCAAATCTATTGGCCAATTTCCTTTTCATTAAGGTTGTACTTGTGACGTATTTAATGGGTCTACAAGTATAAATAACTCACTATGTTTTTGATGATGCAAAATTTGCTCATTAAAGTAAGAAATAGTAAATATCACACTTATCATAATACCTGATTAAAAATTGCAACCAATCTAGCTTAAAAAAGAAAAACAAAAATGCTCATTACTTGGAATTGTATCACAAATTTGTCTACATAACATTATCTACGTCAAGTGTGTGTTTCTTAAAATAAAATTTTTGTGTTACTTTCTTTTGAAAATAGTGTTTTCCGTTATATCTGTAAGTGTCATCTCTGTTATTGTGTATATGGCTCTATAGCAGTAATCAAATTTCATTATTAATAAGAAATCTGTTTATATTGGGTTTTATAAATAATTTTCATTTTCTGAATATTTTTGAACCAAATGTAAATAAAATAACTACCCATTTTTGATTAATAGCAGTAAGATTAAAGACTTTTTTTAGTTTTAGAAATTGTATGTTTAATTTATTTAAAATATAATTTTATGTGTATGTATGTTGCTGTTAAACTGACTTATTGTATGCATGAATATGCTACATTGTGTGTGTGTGTGTGTGTGTGTGGTGGGAGGGGGGTTGTTAATAATTTGAGTAATAAAAACAATTACAGATTATCCAAAAAATTTTTAGGTTGCACTAATGGCGGAGTGTTTCTCCTTTTGAAGTTGATAGACATGAGGTGCCAGGTTCAAGCGGGTATAATGCTCATCGGTGCTTATTTTTTCCTGTAATAATTTGTCTGAATATGAACTTTATCTGTGCTATTGTGTATAAGTTCTGTGGCTCTAGAAAAAGTTCATTTTCGGAACATTTCTTGGAACTCCATGTAGTATGGATTTACAGATTTTTTTACATTATTGTGTTACGTAAGTATGTTACTATTATTTTTCTTTATTTATTTGCTATGTATTTAATATGTACTTTTAAGAGATGTGAAAGTGTTTATATTATGTATTATAATAAATTATTACTCTCTTGCACAAAATGCTAATAAAAACATTGCGTATTGTTAATGATTAATTATATTATAATAAAATTATTTATGTATTTATTTTTCTTTTAGAAATGAGGTATATTGTATAATATATTTAAAATATAGTTTTATGTGTACCCCTAGCCCATTACCCGCTGGTATTGTGTTTACGCAACACCAGAAATAATCGCGTTTAACAATTAACTAAAAAAGATTTTTTATATTAAGTATTGTTTTTAAGTAAAAAAAAGGATAGACGTTCATTTCATTACTAAAAACTTTGATCTGAAAAAAAGTTTTAAGTTTAAAAATCGATTTGAAACTTTAAACACATTTCAAGTGAAAGTTTTGAAAATCTTCATATTTGAATGAGTTTGCATAACTTTAAAAAATGTTTTCGTAATAAAATAATTACTTTTGTAGCTATCTATAGTTTATTCTGTTTTATGCACCCTCAAGAAATTTTTTAACATTTATTTGTATTAATTCTATACTCTTATTCCACTGAAGTTGTACAAATACAACACCCTGTATTTAGTAAGATAAGACTAATTTTGATCATTTTATTTTAAATTATTGTTATATATGATCAAAATAATGAGTATTATTGTTTGTATTTAGAAAAAAATAATTATTTCGAGTTTTGGCAGTTAATGGGTTAAAATTGTTTAGGTACTATAATTACATAAGTATAATAATTTAGCATTTATTTTCATATCGAAGCAGCTGACTAATAAAAACAATTATAGGTTATAAAAATTTGAATGTTCACTTTAGTCAAATTTAATTTTATCTTTTTTAATCTAATGTCTGTATAAATGTATTACATATGATATTCTGAAATATAATTGTGTCATTAATTTCGCTTAGGAAGGAGCATTGTTAACAGTATGGAATTACTGAAATTTTATACAGGCTTTCCCGCTTTGCTGATCACTGCATTTAAATAAATTACAAAACACACACACACACACACACACACACAAAAAAAAAAAAAAAAAAAACACTGTTATTCTATAACTTTATAAATGAAAATTTAAATCAGATCCATGAAAATTTCTTTGAACCTAGCTTCAGGTACCTGCTGCTTTTAACAGTATTTTTACTGTCTGTGCTACCTCTGATGTAAGTTCCCACTGCCTGCGGTAACGCCTTACCCAGGCACTTCAGCCTGGGTATTTCTCGATTGAAAGATGCAATACTATTATTCAAGAACTACGTTTTTCCAGATGGCTATATCTCATCATCTATTCATTACTTTAGTTTTGGCACCAGGTATTAGCAAGACCTGGTAACACAATTTTCCTAGCCCTTGCTCTGTAATAATAAAATTATAATTACAGTAAATTTATAATTTTGTTACTATTAATTAGATTATAAAAGTTTTACATACATTTAATTGTTATAATTTTTAATTAAAATGTCATAAATGCAATATCTTTCACAGTATCAACATTTGATTCTGATTCGCACAGTTAAATAAATAAAAAGAAAAAAATCTTTCAATTGATTGAATGAATAAAATATAAATCGCATAGCAGTATTGCAAGGGACATGGATAATTAAAATGAAAGAATAAATTTGAGAAAATGAAACAGAAAATCAATGTATAATATATATATATTATTATAAAAAGTTACTGCCATTTCAGTTCAGTTTTGTGTCTGCGGCCCTATATTTTCACAAATGAGATGATCTTCACCATTGTGAGAAGTACCGACACTTGCAGAAAAATCCAAGAAAATTGTTTCTCTTTGTCTGGAATTTCTATGACCATAGCTAGAAAACTTATGAATCTATAATAATAAAGCAAGATGTCTGTCTGAGCATGTATACGTTCAGCCTCTACTGAAGGTAGAAGTACAAAATTTGACATACAGGCGCTCCAAAGCCTTCCCGAGGGGACAGTGAAAAAAAATTAAAAATTTTGATTAGTTGCGGAGATATTAATTAAAACGTCAACCTATATCGATTAATAAACAAGTCAATTTTGAGCTTAAGATGCGTTTAATGATTGTTAAATGGCTAAATAAATTGGAAATATGGATCCGATCGTTACAAATTCAGTACCAAATGAAAGGAACGATTTTTCTAAATCCACGAGTGCAAACAGCATTTCAACACGACAGTTAGATTTTTTAAAATTAACTAAAGTAGGAAATTTAGATGACAACATTTCATTATTTCATTTAACAGTTGTTCAGTGCCAGACATACTGGCTGACTGTTCTTCCGGTCGGGAATGATTGCTTTTCGACAACGTGACAAGGTACTGGAAATAAAAAAAGTAGTTTTTGAATATTTTCAATTTTAAATCGGTTTAAACAGAAATTTTAATCACTTGTCGTTACAGTTCACCTGTCTACAGTTAAAAATTCTAAAGTAAGTTTTAAAAATAAAAAAATAAATTTATATTTATTTAAATTCCTATTTTTTTAAATCCGTTTATGTAAAGAGACAAAACTTAATTTTAACAGAATAATATATACACTGCTCGACATTCAAAATGCAACACCAAGAAGGTATGATAATAACGGAATGAAATTTTTTGGACACATACATTATAGTAGGAAGAACAATTGATTATAATTTCAGGAAATTTGGAGCAATATGTACTGAGAAAACAGTACATAAAGTAGCGACCTCTGTGAGCAATAACAGCACATATCTGCCTAGGCAATCAATCGATTAGCGATTGGATGGCATGTACGGGTAGAGCACTTCATGAAGTTTTAATACGATGCCACAATTCATCGATCGAAGTTACTGGTGAGTGGTGGGGAGCAAATCAATTTTTGTCATACTAAATGAAATTCTGTTTTTTGCAGAACTTTAAACCTATTACTTAGAAAACACAAATAGACTAATTTTTTTTTTTTCTTTATAGTAATTTTTTTTTTTTTTTTTTTTTGACTAAACCTAGAAATTTTTGCAAAACTCAACCATAACATTTTAAAAATAAAAATTCAAATGACTTTCATATTTTTTTCTAGGCTAAAGTTTCAAAATATTTTTGTCAAGATTGTGCTTTTACAGAAATTTCTTTTGAATTTTGGTGCAATATTTAAGAAATTCAAAAAAAATTATAATATCCGTTTGTAATTGTTAATTTATACTATAATAGTTAAGAATTGACTATCCATTCTTGTGGTGGGGGTTATGCATGTGAAGCATACAAACATGCATGATAGCAATTGCTGCAGCACTCAGTTTTATGCAGAGAAAAAGCGACATCCAGTGATTTTTTTCTTTTTAATTTGTTTTACATATATGCGAAGAGTACATACATATGTGATACTGAGTTTTGTGCATTTTGAGAGTCATTCACAGTGAGGTAATGGTATTCAGTGATTTTTTTGTTGTATGCATAAAGCATACATTTTTGTGTAATACGGATTGTTGTGGTTAGAGTTACATTGAGATTCATACATAGAAAAATAGTGGTACAGTCGGTAACAAAAGTGTCCGAAAACTAGCAAAAATTCCTAGGTAAAAAAAATCACACTTCATACGATTTTGTTAAATAAATCCTTATCGAATCATGTTCTTAGACTGGCTAGAAACAATATTCGACAAGGATTTATTTAATAAAACCGTATGAAGTGTACTTTTTTTACATAGGAATTTTTGCTAGTGTTCGGACACTTTTGTTACCGACTATGCCTAGTACTTTTTTTAAATGTGCACTGAATGTACATACGTGATGATAATGATAGTTACAGTACCAAATTTGATGAATACTTTTTCTTTTTTAAGACGTTACACTTATTCACATATTAAGTTAATACATATGAAGTCACATATTAAATTAGCAATACGCATAAACTTGAAACTGTGTTTTAAATGTATTAAACACATAATTTCTAAAATTAAAAAAAAAAAAAAGTTTGGTGTTTGCATATAAATCGCATGTAAGCAATTAATCGTTGGTATGTTAATACAACATTTAGCTTATATGCATATTGAAATATTTATATTTATTTATGAATATTAGAGAAGTGATTCTATAAAATATATAGCATTATCATATATGTTTATATTTATGTACATAAATATTTCGTCAATGGCGTGTGGTTAATAATGTAAATGTAAGTATCAAAAGTTCTTTTAAAACAGTATTAATCAACAGTTGTTGTTGGAGTTTCGTGTCAGAATAGTCAAAGAGTGATATTGCCTTTTAAAACACACTAAACACATTTCTTATAAAAAATAAAAATACATATTAAATATGTAGTGGTACAAACAAATATTTGGCACATCTATAATAATAATCATTTTTTGTTTTAGATTAATTGTAATTTTTTATTAGGCATTAACACAGGTGCTTTATTTATTGTTTCCATCTGTAACGTATCCTTTTATAATCGGGGCCGCGGTAGCCCAGTCGGTAGAGCACCGGCCTCGTAATTGGAAGATTGCGGGTTCGGTACTCGAGCCGGCCAAAGACCGTCGTGTACACTAATGCTGTCTGGTGCACGTAAAATCTGTCGTGGCCGCAATGTCTTCCATGTTCCCATAAAAAATTATACCTCTGGGGGTCACCGAAGTGGGAGAGCCATCCCTTTCGTGGAGGATCAAAATTGTGATGGCATGTCTCCGGACCAAATCTAGGGGTGTGTCCCAGACCGTCGCCAATTGCCCATCTTCGCAGCACTAGTGCGACGTAAAATCCAACCAAACCAAACCTTTTACGAGGGTTGCTATTTATATTTCTGGCCTTGGCAACAGTAAGTGTTGCTAGGCGACCGCAGACGATTTTAATCGAAAGTTTGATATTTTTAAACGTAAATTCAGCAGACGATTTACCATTATAGCTTTATTTGTGTTGTTGACAGTAAATTGAAAAGTTCTTCTCTTTCAAAAAATGGAATTGAATCGTGAAAATTTTCGTGCGATTATTTTTCATAACTTTCGACGTGGATTGTCAAGACAAGAGTGCTTCGATGAACTTAATTCTTTATACAGCGATAAAGCGCCATCCTACAGCACTGTAAAAAATTGGTATAACGAACTTAATCGTGGTCGATGTTCGATCCAGGACGAATCCCGTGCAGGTCGTCCAAAATCCGTTGTTGTGCCAGAAAAGATTGATGCTGTGCGTGAACTGATAAAGCAAGATCGTCATGTGACATACCGTGAGATTGAGGCGTCTTTGGACATTAGTATGACTAGCATCAATAAAATATTGCATGAACATTTGAGCGTAAAAAAAAATTTGTTCGCGTTGGATCCCGCATAATCTGACAAACGCTCAAAAAAAGGCTCGTGTCGATTGGTGCAAGGAAATGTTGGAAAAATACGTTCAAGGTACATCAAAGGCTGTGTATAACATCTACACAGGTGACGAATCATGGATCTATGCATATGAGCCGGAAACAAAACAGCAATCAACTGTATGGGTCTTCCAAGGCGAGGCAAAACCAACAAAAGTTGTTCGAGGAAGAAGCACATCGAAACAAATGATTGCCTGTTTCTTCGGCATTAACGGTCATGTGGCAACAGTGGCGTTAGAGCAACGCAGGACTGTCAATTCTGAATGGTACACGACCATTTGTTTGCCAGAAGTCATCGAAGAAATTCGAAAAAAGCAGAAGAACAGGCGAATCATTCTTCATCATGACAATGCGAGCTCTCACACATCGACTCAAACAAATGCATTTCTGACTGAGCGAAAGATCGAACTGATGGGTCATCCGCCGTACAGCCCTGATTTGGCACACAATGACTTCTTCTTATTCCCACACATCAAAAATAAATTACGTGGACAACGATTTTCGACCCCCGAAGAAGCGGTTGATGCATTCAAAACGCATGTTTTGGAGTTACCTCAATCGGACTGGAGAAAGTGCTTTGAAAATTGGTTCAAACGCATGCAAAAGTGTATTGATCATCATGGAGAATATTTTGAAAAACAATAAAACCAATTTCGATCCTACATATTTGTTTTTTCATTGTTAGGCCAGAAATATAAATAGCAACCCTCGTATAATCGATTGATAAAGTTAAAAGAAAAAAAACAATTTCAAAATGAAGGCTTTATATTGCATACCACATTTGTAAACAATCTGCATCTGTAAGAGATCAAAATAAACAAATAAAAGTAATCACAGTTACTGAGTTTAATTGAAATGAAAAACTAGAAGCTAAATTTTCATTGGTCCTTAGACTGAAGAAAATTTCTGTAATACCATCCTACTCCAAATTGTCATGAGAGGAGGGCGGGTCTAGTTTTCTTGTCACTTGCACTAGAAGTTAGTAGAAGAGGTGAATATGCTACCGATTCTATCAACCCTCGACAAGAAACGGCGTTTCGACAAGAGGGTTGCGTTTTGTGTAACGTCACAGACAAGGATTCCGTAAGGCTCCTATATATACGAGCTGGCGCATCAGGCATTTTGTTGCCTTAGGGTTACCACGTGTACCCAGCGTGTTCCTCTGATAAACAAACGACAAACATTTTTTTTTTATCGTCTTACGTTACTTTAAAGTAACTTGTTTTATTATATGTTATAATTTTAGCTAAGTAAACGATGATATGGAAGTTTGTTTAGCGATAAACTGCTATAATCATTCAAGAAGTGAATATAAAGTGTTCGCAGACTGTGTATTTGAGTTTTGGTAACATTTTGTGAAAGAAACAGAAACCGCTCTAACAACACATCTTACCCCAGTTCATCCATAAGATATCCTCAGAATAGAGCATTTCCTCGTGACGTCAATAATTAAAGGGCACCCTGGTGGATGGCAAAGAGCTCGACTTTCCCGCGCCCACCATTGTTTTCAATTGACGATCCTAGTTTTATCATATGCTATTATTTTCGCTATATTTGTGGTTTTTTAAATCATTCGCCTTATTTCAAAAAAATTAATAATATTTCTTCGTTATTTTTTACTATCAATTTATTTTTTATAGTAAATATGGTGACAAACTGATACACAATCGACTGTACTTTCTAATATGCTAGACACAGCGATAGAAATAATTTCAAAGCATGCAACGATAAAAAAATATATGGATCAACGCCATTAGAGAGAAAAATTACACTGTTGCACCTCGCAAGTGTGGATAACATCTTTAGATTGGTAAGAATATTTTACTTACGTACTACATTTTTGCATCTATTTTTAATTTCTTGTGTGACTCGTTTACTATATCACGCAAGGCTTAATAATCATTTGTTGTGTTGTGTTTATTTCATACGTAGTTTTATTTAAGTTTATTTCGTTATTTAAAATAAAAGTTGAGTAATACAGTATTTAGAAACAGAGCAGTTTTAAAAATTTCAGTAGTTCTTACGGTTTACATAATTATTAATTTTTATTTTTAATAGTGTACGTACATATGTTTGACAAAAACTTGGTTTGGTTTATCTCTATCTGCATAATTTTTATACTGTTCTGGGTTAAAAAAAAAAGAAAAAACATTAACTATGCTTATATGTTAATTTATTGTTGCTTCATGTACTCGAAATTTTGAAAATTATTTAAGTTATAATTAAAGAAAAACATATTCATGTTTTTTTATTAAAAATGATGTAGTAAAATCAATTCCCTTTAGACGGCGCTGCGTCGCCAATGAAAGAAAAAAGATATAACCTATATTTTGTTAATAGATTTTGGCAACAGCCAGTAAGTTTAGTTTTAGATTTTGATTCTTCGACTGCGTTCGAAGATGGAATTTTTCGATCTCTCATTATGAGAGTTTTTTAGATACGGAACTATGTTCCTTTAAGTATTCCCTTTTGTAAATAATGTATTTAAAGTGTAAATAGAACTTTCATTTTATTATTAACATTAAATCTCAAAAAGAATAATGCATCGTTGTCCCTTTTTCATTCTCTTGCTTAAAGAAACCCGGCATTTTGATTTTGTTCCTTTTTTCTTAGATTTCAAAAACCACTGAACCGAGAATTATTTTACATTTTGGTGCATCAGTGCCGGGAAGAGAATGTTGCTTTTGAAAGTAACGATGCTTGTTTTAAATTCTATAATTAAAATTCCCTTTTTTGTTTCATAATATTGGATTAGCTCTTAAAGAGCGAAGACTGCTCAAGGTAAGAAATATTTATGGAAATTTACAATGGATGACAAACACAAAATTAATAGAAAAATTCTTCGAACAAGCGTTACGAAGTTAGTGAACATTATAGATTTAAATTTAAAAGAAGATCATTTAAATGTTGAAGATTTAGAGGAAACTCTTAATCAACTAACTATAAAAAATGGGCTTCTACAGGAAGCCGATAGGGAAATAGAAAAAATAATTCCTATAACGGAATATGAAAATGAAAAAAACGTGTGTTATGAATACCAAGACAAAATCGCGAACGCTATTTTTAGAGCAAAAAAGAAAATAAAAGTAAATTCAGTCGAAAATAGTGGTGTAAATTCAAATGTTTCAAGTACATTACAGAATAGAAGTACACCGTTAAGTGAGAATAACAAATTCGTTAAACTCCCGAAATTAATCATTTAAAAATTTGGCGGTGAATTGTCCCAATTTATGAGTTTTTGGAATACTTTTCAAGTTACTATTCATGACAATGAAGCTTTGTCAAAGGTAGAGAAATTTAATTATTTAAAAGTTATTTAACTTCGACAGCTTTAAATTCCATACACGGGTTAGAGATTTCGGAACAAAATTATGATAAAGCCGTAGAAATTCTTAAACAAAGATTCGGACAACGCGATATGATACTTAACCACCACATGAACAATTTGTTAAATTTAGCAGCCGTTTATAAATCCACAGATATTTTTAGATTAAAAAAACTACATGAAGAAATCGAGATAAATATTAGATCATTATCCTCGTTAGAAGTTGATGAAAATAATTATAGTGCTATGTTAATCGCAGTAATTCTAAAGTCACTACCGTCCGATTTAAATTTAGAATTCAATACAAAACACGCATCTAACTTACATGGAATTAAAATTCAAGAGCTATTAGATTTCATACAATCGGAAATAATTTCGCGGGAAAGAACATTATCTACAAAAAATAAAATAAACGAACAAATAAAAAGTAACAAATTGAGTATTCGAGACGCCAACAGTAGATTATCGTCTGCACATGAATTAATAACTACTGCAGTGGAAAATAAACAAATGAGATGCATTTTTTGTAAAAAGAACCACGCGTCAGAAAGTTGTTTTGTATTAGATATTGAAAAGAAAAAGAATATTAAATCTCAAGGCCGTTGTGTTTTGTGTTTGGAACCAAATCACCGTATTTCGGAATGCGATAGGGACATTAAATGCAGAATATGTGGATATAAACATAATACAATTCTGTGTTACAAATCTAAACATAAACCTCAGAAAAAAATAATTGTTCCTTCTGGTTCAGAATCCAAACAGAAAATAGTTTCTACTGTTTCTTCTATAAATCAGGAAAATAAAATTTTGTTACAAACTTGTTCCGTAAATATTAAAAATAAAACGAAAGAGAAAACGATCCGTTTGCTTCTCGATTCAGCTTCTAGCAGAACATTTTTATGTCGTTCTATTGCTAATGAACTAAATTTAAAAGTGATTAGAAATGAAAAATTAAAAGTATACACATTTGGAAGTAAAACACCGATAGAAAAAACCTATGGCATAGTTAAATTAAAGCTCGTGTATAAAAATAAACCTGATCATAATATTCAAATTGAAGCGTTAGTTACGGATGAAATTTCTGGATCGTTCATTCACCCTCCCCCTGAATTGGAAAAAATCACGAAAAATGATAATTTTCAGAATTTAGAATTAGCTGATATGCCTAATAGTAAAGAAAGCATTACACTTTTGATAGGAGTCGATTATTATTATGATATTGTGTTAGGTAATATTAGACGCATTAATAAAAATTTAGTAGCAGTAAAAACTGTGTTCGGTTGGGTTTTACAGGGAATTAAAAGCGATTCTCTTGAATCATTAACCATGAGTATCATAGTAGAAGAAAATTTGTTGTCAAAACCAATAGAAAATTTTTGGAAATTGGAAAATTCGGGTCTTATTAATCCGAAAGAAAAATTTGACCTTCCCGAAAGTAAAATTATGAAAAATTTCGAATCGGAAATTAAGTATGAAAATAAACGATATAAAGTTGAATTCCCTTGGAAAATTAGTAAATCACAATTACGAAATAATTTTGAAATCGCTGAAAACAGATTTTCGAGACTTAAGTACAAATTTTGTAGAAACCCAAATTTATTTTTTGAATACAACAATGTTTTACAGGATTATTTTAAAGAGGGGATTATAGAACCCGTTACGGATTTGGAGGAAAATTCTACAACCTTTTATTTACCACATAGAGCGGTAATAGAAACAGATCGTACAACAAGTAAATTACGAATCGTGTTTGATGCGTCTTCACATGATTACAATAATCTTTCTCTTAATAATTGTGTACATATTGGACCTAATCTTTATGAAGATATTTTTGACATTTTGTCTAGATTTAGATTTCATCCCGTAGCTTTTACTGCGGACATGAAACAAGCTTTTTTACAAATTTTGATAGACGAGGAAGATAGAGACTTAACACGATTTACAGAAAGTCCTCACGAAGGCACCTCTCCCCTTCAGATTTTTAGATTCACTAGGGTTTTGTTTGGACTTAATTGTAGTCCTTTCTTATTAGCTGCGACGATAAAACATCATTTGAAAAATTTTACCGACACACATAGGGAGACTGTTAGTTTTTTAAATGAAAACATTTATGTAGATGACATAGTAGGAAGCCACCCATCAGTAGAGAAAGCTTTAACTACAAGTCTAGACTCAATTAGTATCTTTAAAGACGCGAGTATGCAACTTCACAAATTTCATACAAATTCGACACCATTGCATGAATTTTGTGTACAAAAAAATGTTGTTAGCAAGGATTCTAAAATATTTGAAGAAAATAATTCCCCTAATAAAGTTTTGGGTTTACGGTGGAATAACTTGAAAGACACTCTCTATTTTGATTGTAGGGATTTAATAAACCTCGTTTCTAAACAGATAAATACTAAAAGGTTTGTTTTACAAGTACTAGGCAAAATTTATGACCCTATCGGTTTCCTAGGACCCTACCTACACTTTAAGAGTTAAATGCCTTATGCAGATGATCTGGAAGACTGGTCTTGACTGGGATGACACATTACCTGAAGATTTGAGAAAAATGTGGAAAGACTGGTGTAATGAAGTAACTCATCTTTCTAAATTTTCTGTGCCGAGATATTATTTTTCCGATTTTCCAGAAATTAACATCGGTGATTTGCAACTACATGTTTTCTCAGATGCTAGTGTCAAAGCATTTGGCACTGTTGCCTATTTTAGAATTAAAGAAATCTCGAATGAACAATGCAAAACGATATTCGTTGCTTCCAAAAATAGAGTAGCGCCTTTGAAAATCTCACGCTACCTAAACTTGAACTCACAGCTGCATTGTTGGCAGCTAAACTAGGTCATTATATTTTGAGAGCTCTGAAATTAGATATACCCACGTTTTACTGGACAGACTCAATGATCGCTTTTTTTTGGATTAGAGGCTCTCCAGAAAAGTTTAAGCCGTTTGTGCAGAATAGAGTACAAGATATTCGTGAATTGACATCTTCAAATTGGAGGCACTGTCCCGGTTCGTCTAATCCTTCCGACCTTGTATCCAGAGGTGCAAAGATCATAAAATTAATTAATGATAGATCGTGGTTAAATGGGCCTGAATGGCTCAGTTCACCCCCCGAACTTTGGCCTAAGCCTGGTGATAAACAAAAGCTAGATGTAGAAAGCTTAGAATATAGAAAAAAGATAAAAGAAACACTCCTTTTCAACTGCATGACAGAACAACTAGAAAACCCCATTGATATCAGAAAATACAGCAGTTTAGAAAAATTAATCAGAGTTACAGCTTGGATAAAAAGATTTATTAAGAGAATAAAAAAAATTCCAGAACTTAACAGTACATTGACAACCGAAGAACTAATAGAAGCTGAGAAACATTTGATATCGAATGAACAAAAGTTCTATTTTAAAAATGAATTTCACTCGCTAATAAATGAAGAAATTATTGATAAAAATTCTCCCCTTAGCAACTTAACTCCTTATCTAGATGATGAAAAAATGATACGGCTCGGCGGGAGATTAGAGTTTAGTGATTTACAGCTAGAACAAAAACATCCCATCATTCTCCCCAAACAGTCGTGGTTGACTACCTTGATTATAAAAAATGAACATGAAAAAATAATGCATGGAGTAGTATCTGGAACATTGTCAAAAATACGGTCTAAATATTGGATTCCCAAAGGTCGCCAGTTAGTTAAAAGTGTCCTGAATAAGAGTATTATATATAAGAAATACCTTTCCAGACCAACAGATCAGATCACTGCTCCACTACCCCGTGACAGAATAACAGAGTCGCCCCCTTTCTCCATATGTGGCATTGACTTTGCTGGGCCTCTCTACATTAAAAATGCTAAAGAAATTGAAAAATCGTATATAGTGTTTTTCACTTGTGCATTAACTAGAGCGTTACACATAGAACTTGTACACGACATGTCAACAGATTCATTTTTGTTGGCCTTCAGACGTTTTTTAGCGAGAAGAGGAAACTGTAAAGTTATATATTCGGTTAATGCCAAAACGTTCAAGCGTTCGAAACAAGAACTAGAAAATTTGTGTCAAATTCTTTCTGATGATTCACTTTTAAATTTTTTTGCAAATGAAAGAATCATATGGAAAAATATAATAGAAAGGGCCCCCTGGTGGGGCGGGTTCTACGAACGATTAGTTAGATCCGTCAAAGACTGTCTGCGTAAAGTCATCGGCAAAGCCCTCTTGAATTATGATGAAATGTCTACTCTCCTTATAGAAGTAGAAACAGTGCTCAACTTACGCCCCTTAACTTACGTGTATAGTGAATCTGGAGAACCGAAACCCTTAACTCCTATGCACTTTTTAAATTTTGGTAAAGAAATCACCTACCTAGTGAATTTTGCTGACATTATTGAAGGTACTTCAAGCAAAATATCTGCCTTAAGACGTAAAAGATACCAATCACTCTTGTTAAAGCAGTTGTGGAATAGATGGAAAAGCCAATACCTATTGGATTTGAAGACGGCGCATGCTTTAAAAAATCCTACAGCTGAAGTAGGAATCCTGAACTGAAAGTAGGAGATGTAGTGTTAATTGGTGATGATTCAAAAAACAATCTTCTGTGGAAACTTCGTATAATCCAGAAAAAAATCGTCGGAAGAGATCACAACATCCGATCTTATGAGGTTAAGACTGCCAATGGTTTTAAAACGAACTGCTCAGCATTTATACCCACTGGAATTGACTTAACTAAAAACTTTAATGCTACGAACTGATAAAATAACAAACTTTTGAGAAAAATTTGAACTTTCAAAACCTTCATTTTAATGAACACTTTTTCTTTAATTTTCAGAATATTTGATATCCTTTTTTGAATAATTTAGTGAATTTTAATTGATAATTGAAAATATTGAAATTTTGCATGTGTTATTAGCTTTATATTTAAGTTTGCTTATATTTGATAACTTTGTTTATATTTGATAACTAAGAGTTAATTGCTTAAATAATAATGTGTTTGCATATGTTTAATATTCATATTTCAATTTAATATTTTGATTTGATCTTTTATTGATTTAGTTATAGTACTTTAGTAAATATTGTTTACATATGTATTTAATATTAGATAACTGTTGATATTTTGAAAAAAAAAATGATTCTGTGATTTAGTATTAATAGAATATTTAGAAATTTGTACAATTTATGATTATCAGAAGTTGTTCAAATTTGCGATTTATTTTTAATTTGTGAACTCTGTAAGAGTTCACGGCGGGGAGTTGTGTAGTAAAATCAATTCCCTTTAGACGGCGCTGCGACGCCAATGAAAGAAAAAAGATATAACCTATATTTTGTTAATAGATTTTGGCAACAGCCAGTAAGTTTAGTTTTAGATTTTGATTCTTCGATTGCATTCGAAGATGGAATTTTTCGATCTCTCATTATGAGAGTTTTTTAGATTCGGAACTATGCTCCTTTAAGTATTCCCTTTTGTAAATAATGTATTTAAAGTGTAAATAGAACTTTCATTTTATTATTAACATTAAATCTCAAAAAGAATAATGCATCGTTGTCCCTTTTTCATTCTCTTGCTTAAAGAAACCCGGCATTTTGATTTTGTTCCTTTTTTCTTAGATTTCAAAAACCACTGAACCGAGAATTATTTTACAATGAAAAAGGGGGATATATCCAAACTTAGCAGATAACTCTTAATCAGCGTTATATGAAAACAGCGAAATGGAAATAAAAATATCAAATTAAAGTAATAAACAGATTAAAAAATGAAATATAAAATCGATGACACTGCTGAAATTTGTGACACTTTTTAAAAATTGATTGCTTATAAACTAATGCAGAAGAGAGTTAAAAGTTACATTAAAATTTAAGTATATATATTAGCACCATCAGTGTATGTTACCATAGAAAAGTGAAATTAATCAATTTAATTTTCTTTCACTAAAATAAGTACTGATTAATTAGCATTTGTAAAACTTATAAAAAGCATTTTGATATTGTGTTTCATGTGAGAAAAACATGTTGCATAAATATTTAAGTAAAAATAATCACTATTTGGTTCAATTGTAATTTTTATCTTTTTATTTCCTTTCTGCCACAGACAAACTAAAACATTAACTAAAGTTTCCTTTGTTAAAATATTTATATAGATTCATTTAAAATAAATCTTGTAAAAATATTTATAAATTATCTTTCATGTAGTTATACTAAATTACTTAAAAAAAAAATAAATAAACAAATAAGTTATTTTAGTGCAGTTAGATTTTTTTTTTTTTTTTTTTTTTTTTTTTTAACTACCATTTACCATAGATTGACTAAACATTACTGTGATTTGCTATTGTTAAAATAATTAATTTTTCAAAATAGTTCCTGTAAATGAAATAACACATATCTTTTGTATAAAATAATAAATCATTATTATAATTTAGAGAAACAATAATTTTTCTTTACAGTTATCGTAAACAAAACTCTGGAAGAATTTCCCATTGCTAAAGTAGTCATTTAAAGTGTCTTATGATTATTTAAAAACACTTTATTTTTGATATTTAATTATACGTGATATATTTTGTTGTATAACTGATAGTTGAAAGAAAATACCGTATATTAAATATCTTTAATATATGTTTATCTTATTTGTTTGGTATGTGTGTGGAGGGGGAGGATAAGATAAAGCTATTTAATATTTTTTTGTAGTTCAATCCAAAATATTACTTATAAAGGTGAAGCAATCCTTAGAGTGGCTAGCTTTATGGCTCTATAGTAGTCTATATTTTCAAATAAGTCACTTCTCTATATATATGTATATATATTTTAATTTCCTCCTGCTTTTTTATTTATTTTTACTCATATTTCAAGTACTTAATTCTTTAACATTCATTGGTTTCTCTCTCCTCACTTTCAAATAAGTCACTTTCAAAAGAGCAAAAGAAAAGATGAAGTTTCTCTCTCCTCAATTCAACCATGAACTCTGAAAGTCCACACTGAGGCAGCTCTCCTACAGAACTCAGAATGACCACCCTCTAGGGCACCCCTTCTGCAGAGGACAACGTAACTAAAGTCAAAAGCCTGGTGAGTGTCTAAATTGTGCGGTGTGTATTAAAAAGCTGCACGATTGAGGCACTTCTCCCTAGCAATAAATGAGTGGACATCGATCACATCTAAGAAGCATTATATACAGGTAATTTTATATTTTCTTTTTCACTTAAGTTTAAATTGATTTTTTTTTTTTTTTTTTAACTGAAATTAATTTTTACTTGATTTTATGTTGTTGCTTTAAATTACTTCTATTAAATATTAACTGTCGTAAAAATGTTATTTTATTAACTTTTTGTCTTTTGTGTGTGAATTTGTTCAATCAGCTAATCAAATAAAACTTAATTGAATACTAAATCATAAAATCATTTCTTTTTAACAAATTGAAGATTATAAAATATATTTCTTACTCTAATACAATAAATTTTGTTATGTATTTAATTTCAATGTCTTGTCTTGGCATATAGTAATACAGTTTAACCTTCGTCTTTTTGATAATCACATCCCTGATCAAAAGATAGTTCTGTTATGACTCGCAAAGCTCAATTGTGATGACTATATTACACAGACACACCAAAGTAAAAGGGAACTTTTTGTATTCTCTACTACTATTTGAATATAACTGTACTTGTAATTAGATGGTAATAAACTGTATCCAAACAGTAGTGAAAAAAAAAAGACTTTGTGTCAGTTTCTCAATTTGTGTTAATTTTAATTATAAATTTAAATAACAGTTCAATGTATAAATATTTACATAACATTAAAAATGCCAATGTAAAAAATATTAAGAGCAAACTGCAGTTTTCGTACCATATAGCATACTGCACTAAATACGTTGGCATTTTTAATGTTATATTTCTGTTTAATATCAAGTCTTATTACATATTCTAACAGTTCAATGTGCTAAAAATCTGTTGTTCAAATTTAATAAATAAACTTTGTCAGCAGATACGATAAATTTAAAAAAAAAAAAAAAAAAAAAAATCATCTTACAAGGAGACACTCAAAAGGTGTCGTCTTCAAAAAATATTGAAAAAAATGTATGTGATTCTACTTTTCCTAAAACACCAGAAAGGGAAAACATTATCGTCTGAATTGAATTACAGTGACCACAAAAAATTATCAAAATTAAGCATATTTGGCGATTGATTTTCAGTACTCAGTGAAGAAACAAAACACGGTTCTGTTCGTACATGGCAAACTCAGTGCTAGCAAACTGAACTCCTAACAGCGCTAAATCGCCAAATAGGCTTAATTTTGATAATTTTTTTTGTGATCGCTGTAATTCATTTCAGCCGATATTTTTTTCACTTCCTGGTGTTTTATGAAAAGTTGTTGCAAGTTGTGAATTTTTCAATGATTTTTACTCTAACTTACATTTTACAGAGAGCCAAAAATTAATCTTATAGAGAGGAATACAGCTTTCAGATTGTTTTTGTTTTTCATTCATGATCAATTATAACTTGAGAGTCATAATTTGATCTATTGTAGTTAATAATTTTGAATCCATTAAATGTGGGGTTCGAACTCAGGACTAGCTTGTAAGTCTGGCAGTTCAGAAATTTTTCTAAAACTTACATACTTTATAAGGAGACCCACGGAAAGGCCTCCACCCAGGCTTAGGGTCCTCTCATAGTCAATTTATGTTAAACAACACAACACCCTCCATTATATATGATATGTGTGTGTGTGGGGGGGGGGGGTGATCTTTTAAGGATTTTCTTTAATGAAATCTTGTGTACAAATGAGAGTAATTCAGAAAATTGTGAAGTTTAAATTGACATGAACAACCAGTATAATATCCAATAATGGTAAAGGGCAGAACTGGATCGTGTTGTGTAGGTTGGGACTGATTGACTATGCAAGTGTTCTAGGCCATGTTTATGCAAGTTTCAGGGAAAACCCTGTAAAACTCCAAACAGCTAAGATGAATGTGACTTAGGATCGAACCCAGCATCTTCTCCCTTATGGCCACATCACATGAGGGATTTCGCTCAGCTTTTTTACTAAACACAGCATGATAAATTTTTCTGAAAGACAGTCTAAAAAGTTGATGACACACTGACCTCGAATCTTTTAAAAACCACACATTTCACTAACAGCCTTAAAAAAAAAAAAAAAAAAAAACTAATGACTGCTTTTTTTTTTAGTTAAAAATACAAGAAAATTTAATTTTTCTTCCGACAGTGCTAACGCTTAATATTTAATAATCTAAATTAATGTTTTGAAACAACAAATTAGAGGTGAAATTGATAGTAAATTGAGGTAGAAGAGTGTATGTATGGGAGGGGGATTTATTTTTTTTCTCCTCACAGGTACAGAGCTTCAGCACATCTAACACACACACACACAGTCAGTTTCTGAATGGTCAAATCATGTACATCTTTAACACCTTGAACTGCAATTTATTTTCAATCAGCACTGCTCATGCAGACAATTTGGTTTTCTTAGGTTTAATAGGTGGGATTCATATAGAAACTTACGGTTTTGTTGCTCAAATAATTTGTTATTATTAAAAATAATATTTTTTCCACACATTTATATGAATGTTTATTGTTATATATACATATAAGAACATAATTAGTGTTACGAAATTCATGCCGAGCTGGACTCATCATTTAAGTTCAAGGGGTTAAATATGCAATCCATTGAAGACTAGAAGTTGAAAGATTTTACGAATCCAATACTTTCTTTTATGAATATTGCAGAAAGTAAAAATATGTTTTAAAAGAATATTTCTTATGGACTTTCATATAGAGTTCAAACAACCACGTGACTTTCTTCTTAGCAACCGTACTTTGCTGAAGGACAACGATAATTTTTCCATGCCTTTGGAAGCGTAGTAGTAGAATTTTTTTATGCTTTTGCAAATACATTTACAACACTGTGTTACAATAAATTTGTAACACTATTCCGCATTGATTAAATGGGTCAGTGAGGTCAACTGTCCCTCAGCAAACATGCTCGTGACGTCATCTGCTCGTGACGTCACTCTATATTTTGATATATTTGTAAAAAAGGCTAGAAAATATTTTTAATTTAGGATGCATAAGGTTTAACTTTGGACTGGAAAAATTACAATTAAAAATAAAAATATTTTTCAGCTCAATTTTCTATGAATAATTAAGACATTAAAAAAATTCTTTCAAATACATGTTTCATGACAAATTAACTAAAACTTCTGATGAAATTACTCGAATGTAAAATTATATATAAAAAAAAATAAGCTAATCGTTATATTAATAATTTAACCAGTCACCATATTTAAAAAGGTATAAATTTTAAAACGTTCAATTGACTAACAAATTCAGTCCTAAATAATAATAAAAAGATTTAATTCTAGAATTATAAAAATTTCCTGTTAAATTTTAACATTTTGAGGTAAATAATTGACAAAATTCATAAATTAAATACATAATAAAAATGGAAAACTTATTAATAAAAGTATAATTCGACAACAGAAAGGTATTATTAAGTATGACAAAATCTCGTAACATGACAGGTGCAAAATGCAATGCTATACAGCAACTACTGTATTCGAATAATATTCATGTTTTAGTTATAAAGTAATAGAATGCATAAGTTATATGGATACATTATTAAATAAATCACGTCGTGAATAAATCTTATGAAAATTTGATTACATTAATCATCCCATTTTCCCCCAACAAATTGCCTTCGATGGAACACTGATTGGCCTGCCGATCGCTTTTTCCTACGAAATATGAATCTGTATGATATTATATCCTTTTATATGGGCTTCGTCGAGCTTAATTTTTAAATGTATTTTTTATTTCAAACACATTCTGAAACATCTGCATTAGAGATGTAAAAAACCCGGGAATTTTGCTTCAGGGGAATAAACATGGGAATTTTCGGGTTTAAACTGGGAATTTTGGGAACTTTGGAAACTTTGATGGGAAGAAACTAATATTCAATGTTTAGATTTAATTTCACTTCTTTTAAGTGTACAAACAACTTGTTTCAATATCATTTTTATTATTTGCTTAAATAAAAGTGATATAAAAAATTATGTGATTATTTTATAAAAAAAATTGTAAAAAATTAAACATTTACGTTATTGACAATAATAAATGATGAACTTTTGTCTGCCTATTTAAATAACTTTAGAACTTTTTTTTCTTTTTTTCTAATAAATACCATAATAAAATATGTTATAAAAAATAATACAATGAAATTAAATTATGGTTAGAATAATTTAAAATTATTAAATTTTATTATTATTCATCAAACAAAATTTCACAATACAGTGGAACCTGTAAAAGTGACCAACTTGGTAAAGTGACCATCTGACTAAAGTGACCATTTTCCAATTTTAAAGAGACTTTATAAAGTGACCACCTGCGTATAGTGACCATTTTAGCCGGTCCCTAGGGTGGTCACTTTAGACAGGTTCCACTGTAGTTCATGAAATTTTGTTATAATCAGTTAAAGAGCACGGGCAACAAAATCGAACATGAGTTCTTCGGTTATTAAGAATTAGAGCAATAATTTTTTAATGCATCATATCAATACATAAAATATTCAATAGCTAATAACTACTAATTTGGCTGTTATTTCTTTCTTTCTTTATTTTTTGTATATTAATATTGTTGAAATTTTAATTGAAATAATATTTTTCATTGTAATAGAATTGATTGTTTTAGTAAATGCAGAATATTTTGAAGTATTTTTGTTTTATTTTTGAAATAAAATGTTAAAGATATACAACTGAAACGTGATAAACTCCGACTGCGAAAAAAAAAAAAAAGAAGTATTATATTGAACTCAGTGTATACAGTCAGAACTAAGATATAAATATACTGCAATAACAGAAAATAAGTCTGTTAATTAATGAAATTTGAAACTTGCACTTTTTAAATTTATAGACGTTAAAAGCACTATTTAAAAATTGAAAGACCATAAAAAACATCTAAATGTGAGATAACATTCTGAAATGCCTTAGAACATATCTAATCTCAGAAAAAAAAAAAAAAAAAAAAAAAAAAGCTAAATTCGTAACTTTTGCAAACTTTCAAAATTCCCTTGTTTTGGAAACTTTCAAAATTCCCTTCCCAAAAAACCGGGTTTTTTCCCCTCTCACATCTCTAATCTGCATAAGTAGAACGAAATATAAACGATTTAAATATCTCTAAGAGCAAAACCAGCTATAGTCGTCAATGATGGGAACGAGTGCTTTCTGCCAACCACTCCCGAGAGTTGAGATGTTTGTTTACAAATAAGGAACTGCCCTATAAAATGACATCCTGAGAATGTACTGTGAAAAAAATGTGTTTTTAGGAATATTATGGTTGTTTATTGATCTTATCTTGACCGGATTAGCTTAAGATCAAGATTTCTTAAAATCATCAGGGAAGCGATAAGGACGCCAAGCGGGAATGCTGTCCTCTTCGGAGGCAAAAAAATGGCGGTGATAAGCCGGCCTATTGTTTTCTTTAGGGGCTCTAGGATTCCGTGGTCACAGATTTCAGGTGACAACTGTCGACGGGAATATGCTAGGGCCCTTTGTTGGGAGTTAATTGCATTTGTTCGAAAACTGCTTTTTTCCCCATTCAGTCCACACTTCAATCACTCTGTCACATACACAGAAACACTTCTTTTATTTATACAGTAAATTGCAACTATACACATTTATAAATATTTGCTACCAATTTTACCTCTACTTTTTTTCAGTTGCAATTATTGCCAATTTTACCGAACACCCAATAGAGCATTTCCTCGTGACGTCAATAATTAAAGGGCACCCTGGTGGATGGCAAAAGAGCTCGACTTTCCCGTGCCCACCATTGTTTTCAATTGACGATCCTAGTTTTATCATATGCTATTATTTTCGCTATATTTGTGTTTTTTTTTTAAATCATTCTCCTTATTTAAAAAAATTAATAATATTTCTTCTTTATGTTTTCCTATCAATTCATTTTTTATAGTAAATATGGTGACAAATTGCTGTACAAACGAACATGCTAGACACAGACGTTGAAATAATTTCAAAGCATGCAACGATAAAAAATATATGGATCAACGCCATTAGAGAGAAAAATTACACTGTTGTACCTTAAAAGTGTGGATAACATCTTTAGATTGGTAAGAATTTTTTACTTACGTACTACATTTTTGCATCTATTTTTAATTTCTTGTGTGACTCGTTGACTATATCACGCAAGGCTTAATAATCATTTGTTGTGTTGTGTTTATTTCATATGAAGTTTTATTTAAGTTGATTTCGTTATTTAAAATAAAAGTTGAGTAATATAGTATTTAAAAATAGAGCAGTGTTAAAAATTTCAGCAGTTCTTATAGTTTACATAATTATTAATTTTTATTTTTAATGGTGTACGTACATATGTTTGACAAAAACTTGGTTTGGTTTCTCTATCTCTGCATAATTTTTATACTGTTCTGGGTTTTAAAAAAAACCATATTAACCATGCTTATGTGTTAATTTATTGTTGCTTAATGTACTCGAAATTTTGAACTTTATTTAAGTTATAATTAAAGAAAAACATATTTATGTCTTTTTATTAAAAATGAAAATGGGGAAATATCCAAATTTAGCAGATAACTCTTAATGAACGTTATATGAAAACAGCGAAATGGAAATAAAAATATGAAATGAAAGTAATAAACAGATTAAATAATGAAATATAAAATCGATGACACTGCTGAAATTTGTGACACTTTTTAAAAATTGATTGCTTATAAACTAATGCAGAAGAGAATTAAAAGTTACATTAAAATTTAAGTAAATATATTAGCACCATCAGTGTATGTTACCATAGAAAAGTAAAATTAATCAATTTAATTTTCTTTCACTAAAATAAGTACTGATTAATTTGCATTTGTAAAACTTATAAAAAGCATTTTGATATTGTGTTTCATGTGAGAAAAATATGTTGCATAAATATTTAAGTAAAAATAATCACTATTTGGTTCAGTTGTAATTTTTATCTTTTTATTTCCACTCTGCCATAGATAAACTAAAACATTAACTAAAGTTTCCTTTGTTAAAATATTTATATAGATTCATTTAAAATAAATCTTGTAAAAATATTTATAAATTATCTTTCATGTGGTTATACTAAATTACTTAAAAAAATAAATAAATAAATAAATAAGTTATTTTAGTGCAGTTAGATTTTTTTTTTTTTAACTCTCATTTACCATAGATAAACTAAACATTACTGTGATTTGCTATTGCTAAAATAATTAATTTTTCAAAATAGTTCTTGTAAATGAAATGACACATATCTTTTGTATAAAATAATAAATCATTATTATAATTTAGAGAAACTATAAATTTTCTTTATTGTTATCGTAAACAAAACTATGGAAGAATTTCCCATTGCTAAAATAGTCATTTAAAGCGTCTTATGATAATTTAAAAACACTTTATTTTTGATATTTAATTATTATACGTGATATATTTTCTTGTATAACTGATAGTTGAAAGAAAATACTGTATAATAAATATCTTTAATACATGTTTATCTTATTTTTTTTGGTATGTGTGTGGAGGGGGAGGATAAGATAAAGCTATTTAATATTTTTTTGTAGTTCAATCCAAAATATTACTTATAAAGGTGAAGCAATCCTTAGAGTGGCTAGCTTTATGGCTCTATAGTAGTCTATATTTTCAAATAAGTCACTTTTCTATATATATGTATACATATTTTAATTACCTCCTGCTTTTTTATTTATTTTTACTCATATTTCAAGTACTTAATTCTTTAACATTCATTGGTTTCTCTCTCCTCACTTTCAAATAAGTCACTTTCAAAAGAGCGAAAGAAAAGTTGAAGTTTCTCTCTCCTCAATCCAACCATGAACTCTGAAAGTCCACACTGAGGCAGCCCTCCTACAGAAATATGAATGACCAACCCTCTAAGGCACCCCTTCTGCAGAGGTCAACGACCATGGGTCACTGTAACTAAAGTCAAAAGCCTGGTGAGTGTCTAAATTGTGCGGTGTATATTAAAAAGCTGCACGATTGAGGCACTTCTCCCTGGCAATAATTTAGTGGACATCGATCACATCTAAGAAACGTTATATACAGGTAATTTTATATTTTCTTTTTCACTTAAGTTTAAATTGATTTTTTTTTTTTTTTTTTTTTTTTTTTACTGAAATGAATTTTTATTTGATTTTATGTTGTTGCTTTAAATTACTTCTATTGAATATTAATTGTCGTAAAAATGTTATTTTATTAACTTTTTGTCATTTGTGTGTGAATTTGTTCAATCAGCTAATCAGATAAAACTTAATTGAATACTAAATCCATAAAATCATTTCTTTTTTACAAATTGAAGATTATAAAATATATTTCTTACTCTAATACAGTAAATTTTGTTATGCATTTAATTTCAATGTCTTGTCTTGGCATATAGTAATACAGTTTAATCTTCGTCTTTTTGATCACATCCCTGATCAAAAGATAGTTTTATTATGACTCGCAGAGCTCAATTGTGATGACTATATTCCAGAGACACACGAAAGTAAAAGAGAACTTTTTGTTTTCTCTTACTACTATTTGAATATAACTGTACTTGTAATTAGATGGTAATAAACTGTATCCAAACAGTAGTGGAAAAAAAAGGACTGTGTCAGTTTCTCAATTTATGTTAATTTTAATTAGAAATTTAAATAACAGTTCAATGTATAAATATTTACACAACATAAAAATGCCAATGTAAAAAATATTAAGAGCAAACTGCAGTTTTCGTACCATATAACATACTGCACTAAATACGTTGGCATTTTCAATGTTATATTTCTGTTTAATATCAAGTCTTATTACATATTTTAACTGTTCAATGTGCTAAAAATCTGTTGTTCAAATTTAATAAATAAACTTTGGCAGACGATTCGAAAAAGTGAAAAAAAAAATCATCTTACAAGGAAACATTCAAAAGGTGTCGTCTTCAAAAAATATTGAAAAAAATGTATGTGATTCTACTTTTCCTAAAACACCAGAAAGGGAAAACATTATCAGCTGAAATGAATTCACAAAAAATTATCAAAATTAAGTATATTTGGCGATTGATTTTGAATACTCAGCGAATAAACAAAACACGGTTCTGTTCGTACATGGCAATCTCGGTGCTAGCAAACTGAACGCCTAACAGCACTAAATTGCCAAATAGGCTTAATTTTGATAATTTTTTGTGGTCGCTGTAATTCATTTCAGCCGATATTTTTTTCACTTCCTGGTGTTTTATGAAAAGTAGAATCACATATTTTTTTCAATATTTTTTGAAGACGACACTTTTTGAATGTTTCCTTGTTAGGTAAACATAATAGCCTTAACCCTTCATCAGGCAAAAAAAGTTATGCAAGAGGTCATGAAAATGCCACTTATGTCTCCTTTTTTGCCTGATGAAATGTTGTACTATTATTTTTATCTAAAGCAGTTGGAGTATTTTTTATTTCATAATTTGTGTTTCATTACAAAGTTTTTCATTTATGAAAAAATTAACACACTTCAAAAGACAATCCTTTAAAATTTTATACTTTACAAGTGCTGCACCAAGAACTCAGTATGTGCTCGGTGTCGGTGAATACTGAGTAGGTATAAAAATTTCATTTTTAAGCCTTCTGGAAGACAGATCTTTATTAATAAATCAAACTATTAAGCAAAAAGCTTCTAGGTAAAACTAGAGCCCCTAAATAAAATAATAGGCCGGCGCATCACCCCCATTTTTTGCCTCAGAAGAGGACAGAATTTCCGCTTGGCGTCCTTATCGCTTCCCTAATGATTTTAAGAAATCATGACCTGAAGCGAATCCCGTCAAGATAAGAGCAATGAGCAAAAATAATATTCCTAACAGCACATTTTTTTCACAATACATTCTCAGGATATCATGTTATTCTGAGGATATCGTATGGATGTACTGGGGTAAGATGTGTTGTGAGGGCGGTTTCTGTTTCTTTTACAAAATGTCGCCAAAACTGAAATACACAGTAATAGAAGGTCTCTGAACACTTTATATTCACTTCTTGAATGATTATAGCAGTCTATCGCTAAACAAACTTCCATATCATAGTTTACTTAGCTAAAATTATGAAATATAATAAAACATGTTACTTTAAAGTAACGTAAGACGATAAAAAGATGTTTATCATTTGTTTATCAGAGAAACGCGCTGGGTACACGTGGCAACCCTAAGGCAACAAAATGCCTGATGCGCCAGCTCGTGTATATAGGAGCCTTAGGTAAAACCACTCCAAAAAAAATTTCTGGACGGTGATTTTATTTTGATAAATTGCAGGATGCGTTATATTAGATTCTATTTCGTTATACAAAGTAAACAGTTCACTGATCTCTACAAAAATTTGTACATTTATTAACCAGACAAAAATCTACCTAGCGCTGCAACTTTTAAATCAATAGGATAATTAGTTTGCAAGATATTAAATAAAACCCCATTTTCACTTCAAAATTAAAAAAGAAAAAAAAAAACTTCCTTACACATGAACATTAAATTTAAACCTGTTCACACAAAAATATCTGATAAAACTAATGTCATAATAGCTTTAAAATTTTATTTAACTTATTTATTTTTAAAATATTCATTTAAATTAATCGAATTGTCTTATAGGTTTTCCCCTTGATTTTACATCCACAAACTAAAGTAGGCACAATTTTATTAAACAATCCCCTTGGCGACTTTTATTATCTTTTGCCAGTTTGGTGATGAATTAAAATGGCTATTGCAATTGAATAATAAAAAAAAAACTTTTCAAAAATCGCCCGAGCAACTTAGGAGCCAGTTTTCAAATTTCGTTAAGTGGTCCTATACTAAAAGCTGTTCCTTAATGTCAATGCATTTTTAGTCTATTCAATTCCTATTATTAGTTCACACTTTCCCTATATCTTGTACAAATCTTGCAATCGATTTTTAACTAACTTCCCGACTAGCTAGAAATTTGAAACTTTCAGGATTGCTCAGAACACGGTGACAACACAATACTTCGAAGTCCTATTTTCGAATTTTTGATTAGTTTTCTTACAATTAATTAAAATATGAAGATAATAACATCCTAATAGCGTTTCAATAACCATTAAAATATCAGCTATAATTTAGTTGTTGCCAAAAAAAAAAAAAAAATTACGAGTTAATTTTTTTTCGACATACAAATAAATACATTTAATTTAGAAATTTTTATTCATGAATTCATCAACCATGAATATTTATTTAAATCAAATTGGAGTGTAAAGGTTGATATTTTTATTTATTACCAACTATGCGAAAAATACCAGAGCCAGGAATCAAACCCAGGCACCTCCGCTTAACGCACGGATGCTCTACCGCTGAGCTACCCTGGCTGACGACCAGCTAGGTACTTCTCGCATAATATGCGTTGGCAAAGTCACCGAGTCTACAAACGCAGATATATCAGGTAAGACAATAATAATCGTAGCACAACTCCATAGACCACGAAATTTTTTTCTAAATTAAAAATTTCGTGGTCTATGGAGTTGTGCTACGATTATTATTGTCTCACCTGATAAATTAAATGTGAACATTAAAAAATTATAAAAAGTTAAATTATGCATATCACAAAAATTGACGTCATTATCACTTTAAAAATTTTATGCATATTGATAAGAGCTCTATGATTCATGAGAAAATTTAAAACATGGTATATAAAAAGTTTTTTTTTTTTTTTTAAATCTTATAATTTTTTTTATTTCATTTTTCACACGCGCTTTTTATTTCCTAATTCAAATTAAAAAAAAAAAAAAAAAAAAAAAAAAAACTTTTTTGATAGTGTTTGTAGGGTGATCTTTTAAGGATTTTCTTTAATGAAATCTTGTGTACAAATGCGAGTAATTCAGAAAATTGTGAAGTTTAAATTGACATGAACAACCAGTATAATATCCAATAATGGTAAAGGGCAAAACTGGATCGTGTTGTGTAGGTTGGGACTGATTGACTATGCAAGGTTTCTAGGCCATGTTTATGCAAGTTTCAGGGAAAACCCTGTAAAACTCCAAACAGCTAAGATGAATGTGACTTAGGATCGAACCCAGCATCTTCTCCCTTATGGCCATATCACATGAGGGATTTCGCTCAGCTTTTTCACTAAACACAGCATAAATTTTTCTGAAAGACAGTCTAAAAAGTTGATGACACACTGACCTCGAATCTTTTGAAAACCATTAATACACATTTCACTAACAGCCTTAAAAAAAAAAAAAAAAAAAAAAAAAAAAAAAAATGCTTTCTTTTTTAGTTAAAAATACATGAAAATTTAATTTTTTCTTCCGACAGTGCTAATGCTTAATATTTAATAGTCTAAATTAATGTTTTGAAACAACAAATTAGAGGTGAAATTGATAGTAAATTGACGTAGAAGAGTGTATGTATGGGAGGGGGATTTTTTTTTTTTTCTCACAGGTGCAGAACTTCAGCACATCTAACACACACAGTCAGTTTCTGAATGGTCAAATCATGTTTAGAACATCTTTAACCCCTTGAACTGCAATTTATTTTCAGTCAGCACTGCTCATGCAGACAATTTAATTTTATTAGTTTTAATAGGTGGGATTCATATAGAAACTTACGGTTTTGTCGCTCAAATAATTTGTTATTATTAAAAATAATATTTGTTTCACACATTTATATGAATGTTTATTGTTATATATACATATAAGAACATAACTAGTGTTACGAAATTCATGACGAGCTGGACTCATCATTTAAGTTCAAGGGGTTAAATATGCAATCCATTGAAAATTAAATATGCAATCATGAATCCTCTAGAAGTTGAAAGATTTTACGAATCCAATACTTTCTTTTATGAATATTGCAGAAAGTAAAAATATGTTTTAAAAGAATATTTTTTATGGACTTTCATATATTTTGATAGATTCTTGTAAAAAAGGCTAGAAAATATTTTTAATTTAGGATGCATAAGGTTTAACTTTCGACTGGAAAAATTACAATTAAAAATAAAAATATTTTTCAGCTCAATTTTCTATGAATAATTAAGACATTAAAAAAATTCTTTCAAATACAAGTTTCATGACAAATTAACTAAAACTTCTGATGAAGAAATTACTTGAATGTGAAATTATATATATATATATATATATAAAGCTAATCGTTATATTAATAATTTAACCAGTCACCATATTTAAAAAGGTATAAATTTCAAAACATTCAATTGACTAACTAATTCAGTCCTAAATAATAATAATAATAAAAAAAAGATTAATTCTAGAATTGTAAAAATTTCCTGTTAAATTTTAACATTTTGAGGTAAATAATTGACAAAATTCATAAATTAAATACATAATAAAAATGGAAAACTTATTAATAAAAGAATAATTCGACAACAGAAAGGTATTATTAAGTATGACGAAATCTCGTAACATGACGGGTGCAAAATATAATATTCATGTTTTAGTTATAAAGTAATAGAATCCACAAGTATTATGGATACATTATTAAATAAATCACGTCGTGAATAATAAATCTTATGAAAATTTGATTACATTAATCATCCCATTTTTCCCCAACGAAACGAATTGCCTTCGATGTAACACTGATTGGCCTAACGGCCGATCGCTTTCTCCTAAGAAATATGAATCTGTATGATATTATATCCTTTTATATTGGCTTCGTCGAGCTTAATTTTTAAATGTATTTTTTATTTCAAACACATTCTGAAACATCTGCATAAGTAGAACGAAATATAAACGATTTAAATATCTCTATGACCAAAAACATCCATAGTCGTCAATGGTGGGAACGAGTGCTTTCTGCCAACCACTCCCGAGAGTTGAGATGTTTGTTTACACACAAGGAACTGCCCTATAGGAGGATTGTTCATTTTTAAACTGTCCTCATTAGAAAATACTTTAGAACATTTTTCACACACACGTTTTTTTTTGTTTGTTTTTTTAATGTATGAATGTCTACATGTGTACTTCAATGCTCACTTTTAGAAATTTTTTTCACAAACGTGGGGTTTTCCTCCTGCGTGAATGTAAAGAACTCTATTTTATTTAGACTACATTTATGAGAAAATTTTGTAACCACTCATACCACAGATATGGATATTCTCCTGTATGAATTCGAAAATTTGCCATTAGACTGTTCGTATGAGAAAATCCTTTAAAACGTTCTTTATGCACGTATGATTTTTCCTCATGAATGAATGCGAAGATGTTTTTTTAAATCCATTGCTTGAGTAAATCCTTCAGAGCACTCTTCACACACATACGGTTTTTCACCTGTATGAATGCGAAGATGTCTTTTTAGATTACTTGTTTGAGAAAATGTTTTAAAACATTTTTCACACACATATGGCTTTTCTCCAGTATGTATCCGAAGATGCTCTCTTAATTTGCTCATGCCAGAAAATCCTTTAGAGCATACTTTACACACATATGAATTTATTTCTGTATGAATGCGTAGATGTAACATTAGACTAGTTTTAGTAGAAAATTTTTTTAAACATTTTTCACAAACATGTGGTTTTTCTCCTGTATGAACGTGAAGAGTATGCCTCTTTAGACTTGTTACTCCAGAAAATTCTTTAGAACACTCTTTACACACATACGGTTTTTCTCCGGTATGATTGGGAAGATGATCTCTCAAACGGCTCCTGGTAGAAAATCCTTTAGAACATTCTTCCCGCACGTATGGTTTTTTTCCTGTATACACGCGAAGATGCCTCTTTAGAACACTTAATTGAGAAAATCCTTTCGAACATTCTTTACACACATATGGTTTTCCACCTGTATGAATGCGAAGATGATCGCTTAAACTGTTCCTGGAAGAAAATCCTTTAGAACATTCTTCACACACATACGGTTTTTCTCCTGTATGCACGCGAAGATGCCTCTTTAGATCACTGAAAACAGAAAATCCTTTAGAACATCTTTCACACACATACGGTTTTTCTCCTGTATGCACACGAAGATGCCTCTTTAGATCATTTGATTTGGAAAATCCTTTAGAACATTCTTTACACACATATGGTTTTTCTCCTGTATGAATGCGAAGATGATATCTTAAACTGCTCCTGGCAGAAAATCCTTTAGAACATTCTTCACACACATATGGTTTTTCTCCTGTATGAATGCGTAGATGTGACATAAGACTTGTTTTAGTAGAAAATTTTTTAGAACATTTTTCACAAACATGTGGTTTTTTCCCTGTATGTATGTGAAGATGTTGCATGAGATTACCTTTAGTAGAAAATCCTTTAAAGCATTCTTTACACACATTCGGCTTTTCTTCCATGTTTATGTACAGATGTATATTAATATTGTCATAAATTAAATTAATTAAAAAAATTGCACAATAATTTTTGTTTCCAAAATGAATGTAAAACTCTCTACAATTTTCTTAAAATAAATCGATAAGAGAAATAAACAAACGGGTAAGCATAATTTTCCAAATTTTGCATTATCGTCAGAAATTGCGATTTTGATAGTCATAAAATTTTTTATTAACATTGGGATGCCCAGAATCGCAATCCCACTCACCACACCGTGGCTGCTTTTCCGGACCTCACGATGGCCTTCGATAGAGTTTGGAAGGATAAACTGATTATCAAACTTCACGATTATTTCAAAATCAGTGGCAACGCTTTAACATGGATCTCGGACTTTCTACAACACAGATCTATCAAGGTAAAGGTTAACAAGTCTCTTTCAGCTCAGCCAAAGTGTTCCTCAGGGTTCAGTGCTTAGCCCTACTCTTTTCACCATCACCATGTTTATATCTCGTATTGAAAAACTGACTTCTACCAGAGTTAGGATGGGACTGTTTGCAGACGACATTGTACTGTGGAGCTCGGAAACAATATTAATGATATTGAATTTAGACTTAATAATTCTCTTGTAAATAATTCTCTTGTAATTCTGTTGCATTTTCATTATTAAAAAAAAAAAAAAAAAATGCTGTCCCATTTCCCCCCCCCCCCTCCATTTTCAACTTAGCTTTTAATACCGTCTGATTCGTGTGCCATTTGTTGGCGACTTGTGCAAGAGAAAAATAATTTAAACATGTTTGAATTATACATGAATTTAATTATAATATTAATGGACTTATTTTATAAGCTCTCATAAAACTGAAATAGGAATATACATACAATATTTCCCAAAATATTATACTTCATTTTATTTTCTTATCTTTCCTAATTTTAATTAATGAAATTTCTGATGTTAGAGATAAATTTGAACTAATTTACTCCCGCCCCCCTTAATCTAAATATGTTTTACTTGGAGGTGGAGTGTAGAAATTATACCTTGTTGACTGACTTAAGACTAGGTGCATTGCCTCCGCAGTGGGCAATTTTCAAAGGATTTTAGCAAATATTTATAAGTTTCAAAAAGAAAACCGAAGCTTTTGAAATTAAGAGGCACATTTATGATTTTTGTGCCTTTGAAATTAAGGGGTGCAACATTATATTTTTGTGCCTCTAAATAGCAAAAAGCTTATATGCACTTACTCTCTGAAGAGACATAATGTGCTTTTAAATAAAAAATCTTATTTTAAATTAATTTCCATGACTTTTATTAAGAGCCAGTGTTTCACAGTGTGTTAAATGTCGTAAACATGAAGAAACAATCATTATTCGTTCTTTTTAAAACTTTGTTTTCACATTCACACACATTTTTATTTTTAAATAAATTTCTGTTTTCAAACAAAACTAAAAAAAGAAGAAAAAGTATCTTTTCGATTTTTTAAATTTATTTTATGGTGGTAAAAATCCAAAATTTTACATTTTACAGTTTTGAAATAAAATATTAAAAAATTAGTTTTTGGAAAACAAAGGATTAAAACTGGTGGATACTTTTGAATGGGAAAATGGAGATACAATATTTAATGAATAACAAGTGATTATTTTCCATATATTAATATGTGATTTGGTTGGCTGACGAGTCTTCTTGAGAATGGGGTACATTACTCATTTTTTTTTTTTATGGAAAAAATGACCAACATTTATACATGAATGAGAGAAAGAAAGATTTGCAACATAAAAAGCAGCAACCTGGTGCTGCATCTTTCATGCTGCATTGGTGCCTTTCTGCCCCTCATATATTTCCACAATTTTTGAGGCTAAGGGCCGTATTCACCAAACTTCATTGATCGAGGATTAAACCATGGATCAGCAAATCCGAGAATCAAAGCTAACACTGGATTAAATTCCTACGGTATTCACCAACAGCCGATTACGTGATCCATGAATTAACTGGAAGAGAAATAAAAGCTTCGTTTTGATTGGCCAAGAACGAAGATAGCATTTATTCACCATTCGGCTTCAATTAACTAATCAATCGGATTAGAAGATTAGAAAGGGAAGAAGCAAATTGGCAACACTGATACACGGTTCGCTCTTGTTTACAACCTTGTTGTTTACCTCGTGTATCCTAATCCGTGCTCGTTTACTTGGCTTTTGATGGATAAAAGAAAAAATTTCTCGGAACTGGAGGCTGAGGCCTTTTTATGCTGCCTAGAGAAATTTAAATTCATCATCGAGAATAAGAAAACAGATGCTGTCAGTAACAAGGAAAAGGCACAAGCATGGGATAATTTAACAGGCACGTTTAACAGTTTTCCCGGAGTGTGTAAAAGGAATACAAAACAACTGTTAACGTATTATAAAAACCTCAAAAGAAAAGGCAATAAAAGCCAATCGGACAGAAGAATTAAATTATTTAAGACTGGAGGAGGGCCCTCAGAAAATGTAATCGTTAATCCCATAGAAGACAGACTGATGGCAATGGGGGCTATCAAGACTCCCTTGATTAATCCATATGATAGTGATGCAGCCTATCATAAAATGACCAATTCTGGTAAGTTTAAATAATGTTTCTTACCTTCTTTCTTTTTTTTTTAAATCTGATATATCCTTTTACAAATTACTGAATTTGCTATGTATTTTTTTTTTTTCTTAGATACTGCCACCTATGAAACAAATTGCGATCAGGAGGTAAGATCCTTTTTAAATTGCTATCATTAATTATATACAAGATATCTGCCAAAATAATATTTTGCAAGTCCTTGACATTCCATGAATATATATTTAGATTCATTTATTATTCACATAATCAATAACTTTCTCAATACTTAAATATTTTGTTTTCCTTTTCCTTTATCATTAATAAATTTCTTCATCATAATAAATTTTAAGACACAAAAGTGCCTTCTGTTTATCGGTTCTACATTCTTTTTTCAACACTGATTTTTCGAAAGTAATTCTTATTCTGAAATCCAAAATAATCCCTATAAATAAAGAAAAGTGTCTGTGTGCGCTCTGGTGCTCACACTGATTGCAGAGTTTCCAGATATGACATATAGGTACCTGGTACCCTGCAAGTGTGCACCTCATCGAGATTTTTTCAAATTTGAATTTTTAAATTGTTTTTTCGATTTTAAACATTTGCTTTTATATTTCATTTTTGATGAATTTATTCTTCGATTGTAATCGTCTGCCTACCTTACCAATGGCTATATTATGAATTTATTTTTTATTTAATACATTCATTTGAAGGAGAAATCTTTTTTCTCTTTTTAATTTATTATATTTATTGCAAAAAAAAAAAAAAATGGTAATTCAGGAGAAACTAGTATGTTGTGGCCACCACAAGACTTTCTTCTATATTTTCCTATTCAAATTCACTCAGTAACAATAAAAAAAAAAAAAAAAAAAAAAAAAAATACGATTTTTTTCTAAATTTTTTTTTTTTTTTTTTTTTTTTTTTTGTTAAAAGAAAAAAATTCGATAACTTTGTTTTAAATTATCACATATTTATAGTTCAACCATTCATTTTGAAAGTATTGACGAGACCTTTCAAAAGATACCCATCTTGAAAATTTACTCCCCCCCCCCCCCCAGTAGGGCAAGCGATGCCCCCACATGCACAAAATTTTTTTCCTAATTAAGTACTACTATTATTAATAATTCATATTAATTTTACAATCACAGGTTAAGAATAACTCTCATTATGTATATTTATACGAAATTTTGTCCTATACTGCCATGTTAAAAATTTAGGAAAAATACGATCACAGTGCCACCTGTTGAGCGATTGATCCCCAAATCTAATCAGCACCAGTTTATGTCAGGGGCCAACTAAATACCAAGTTTGGTTAAATTTCGTTTAAAAAAAAATTACGATTTTTTTTTTTTTGTTGTTGTTAAAAGTTTAAAAAAAATCGATAACTTTGTTTTAAATTATCACAGATTTATAGTTTAACCATTCGTTCAGAAAGGTATTGACGAGACCTTTCGAAAGATTCCCATCTTGAAAATTTATTCCCCTCGAGGGGGGATTTCCCCCCAGTGGGGGTGGCAAGGCTCCTACACATATAAAAAAAATTTCCCAGTTGACTATCTCTATTATAAATAATTCTTGTAAATTTCATAATGTTTACTAAAAAAAATCTCTTTATGCACATTTATACAAAATTTTGTCCTATATTACCATGTTAAAAATTTGAAAAAAGCGGGACAATTTTTACCAAAAGTTGATAGGTACTAATTTCTGTCAAGGTGCAACTACGTACCAATTTGTATGAAAATCTGTGCAGTAGTTCCTGAGATATAGTTGCCACAAAATTTTGTCACACTCACACAGACATTTTCTAAAAATGGTCAAATCGTATTCTACAGCTGTCAAAACGTGTAAATCCATCAAAAACCTGTGGTCAAAAATTCTTACGAATCGAATACTTTCTTCTATTGAATATAGAAGAAAGTAAAAATTAGGTATTAAATTTAAAAAACGTATTTATAAAAGTTATGTTTATGTATAATTTTTTTAATATAACAACGTTTATTTTTCATTTGTTAATTTAATTTCTTTAATTTTTTTTTTTTTTTTTCTAATTTATAGTATTTGTCAGGAAATAATGGTAGTGAAGAAAGAATTGTTATTACTTACAAACTTTGAATAAACACCATAAAATGCAATAAACTCGCAACAATTGTTTCGGGTTGAAAAAACACACGACCCTTCATCAGGTGAATAAAGTAAGCACGTCGTGCTTACTCGTCTGTGTGTGAGAGTGACAAAATTTTGTGGCAACTGTATCTCAGGAACTACTGCACAGATTTTCATACAAATTGGTACGTAGTTGCACCTTGACAGAAAAAGAAAGAATTGTTATTTGTTTACTTTGCTTAATTTTCTTTTTCTCCCCCCCCCCCTTTCCCAGGACTCTCATGATGTGATAGAGGTGGACATATCAGAAAGTTTCCACTCTATTGAAGGACTTTTTGATGATGAGCTCCACACATCATCGGCATCCCAACAAAGTGCAGTCCAAGCATCGACACCACAACAAAATGCAGTCGAACCGTCAACATCTGAAGAAAAGGAGTCTGAAAAAGTAGAACAGTTTGCAAACATAGTAGAAAAGAATTATCCTTCCAAAAAAAAGTCTTATAAATTGAGGAAAAGCTGTAAAAATACAACAGCATCATCTAATGTTGCAGATTCCTTGATTAAACATTCTGAACTGAAAAATAAACTTTTCAACGAAACGCATGAATTTGAAAGACAAAAGTTTAATTTGGAGAAAGAAAAATTTGTAATGGCAAAAGAAAGGCATGAAATGGAGATGAAACTATACAATGCCCACTTAAAAATGTATGAAATGATTAATGAAAAACTTGAAAAGGGGGAAGATGTGCATTTGTGTATTAATGTAAAAAAATAAATAAATGTTCTTCAATGAAAATTGTTTAATATAAAATTGTCTAATGAGACACATTAAAATTATATAATTAACATGATTACTGCCAATTAGCAGACTTTTGCACTTTGCTGGTTGCTACATTCAAATGATTTTTATTTTTTGATGGAATAATTAAAATGTTTAATTTCGACTGCCAAGTATAGGAAATAATTTCTATATTGTATTCCAGAAAAGGTTTGTATCATCAAGGCTTGTCACAGAAAGCATAAAAATACTCCATCACAAGGCATTTGTGAACTGCTATAGTGTAGCATTAAATTGGCGAAAATTTAAATTTTACTTTAAAATAGCTTGGCATTTTTTACCAAGGTCTTAGTTTACAGTCATTTTATTTCATCATAAAAATGGCGAAAAATGTTAAGTCGCCAAGTGTATTCTGTACTAAAGCTGTACACACATTATTTTGAGGATGATACATTTTAGCAAGAAAAACACAAAGCAGGTAATTCCACTTGAATTCTTTGTTATAGCTTTTTGGGTTTCACATTAACATTTATTATATATCTATTATATCATTCATATTACTTACTTATTTGAATCACGCTTCATATATATGACATATAAAATATATATATCAGACATATCGCATTTATTTAAATGATGATGCAAACTTATTCTAAAAATAAATAAAAAGTACGAAAAAAAAGTATGGCGTTGACCTGACCCCACGTCGAACTGACTTGTACCGAGAAAAACATACATTTGATTAACTGAAATTAATCTCTGTATAATAACACTTCTAGATACATGTTTAATATTTCAATTTTTATTTAATTCACCTGTGAAATTTAATCGCAACAGAGAGATATACATTTTTTCCCTGTTGCTTATAAAAATAAATATATTTATTCAGACATTTTTTTTTTTTTTTTTTTTTTTTTTGAGGGATGGGTGCATAAACAATACAAATTTATAGCAAGTTAAAGCATATAGCAAAAACTATTTTCAATTTAGAACTTTAAAACAAAAGAAAAATGCTTCAGTATTTGACAAATTAAATTAGGCACTGAGTAGTACCCGATAGGGAGCAAATTGACTACCATTGATACGAATTAGCCTAAAAACAGATTTAAATTTCAAAATATTTTAATTAACCTTTTATTTTATATAAGATTTTAAAACTTCTTTACACACCATAAATTTTAAGCCAGCACAGCCGGTTTCGAAAGGACGTAGCCTTTCTTCATCAAGTGCAAAAAAACACGTGCTACTGCATTGGAGGCAAAGGCAAGACTGAAAGCGACCTGATGAAGAAAGGCTATGTCTTTTCGAAACCGGTTGTGCTGGCTTAAAATTAATTCAGACTTCTTCTTTTTTTTTTTTTTTTTTTTTTTTTTTTTTTTGGAGGGATGGGTGCATAAACAATACATCATGCATTAATTAAAACTTCTGTAAATCTTAAATTAGGAAATAAACAAAGGAGACACACAATAAAGAAGTATAAACAAATAAACTTTTGAGAAATTTATTAAAAAAAAAAAAAAAAAAAAAAAAAAAAAAGCTTAAACATAACATAATATTAATTAAAAAAAGTGGATAGTAAGGCATTTCTTTTGGCTATGCCAGCAGAATGATTAGCTTCATTGCTCCCAGTGCTGTTCATATCAGTGCTGTTATCACAATCCTCTTCTTCTTCAAATGTGTCATTCATTTTCAAAGTTATATTATGCAGAACTGCAACTGCTACAATAACTGTCATGGAATTTTGCAAGCTGCAACGGAGCTTTTTGCTGAGACAGGCAAAGCGTCTTTTCATGACTCCGTACTGCCTCTCTACAACATTCCGGGCTGCTTTGTGAGCAGCATTGTACCTGCAAAGAAACATATAGTCCAATTTTAGAGTAAATTTTAACATTTTTATTTTCAAGGCTTATATCAGAAGAAGAGTTTTGGTTTAAGAGCATCTGGAAATCATGTACAAATTACAATATAATTAATTCTACCATTATTCATTTGTTGCGGACGATTCTCTTTACTTTTTAAGTTATTCAATATTTTTAAAAGTATATTTAAAATAAAATTGCATAGGCATTATCCCTCGCTTCTATTTATTATTTTATTCTTTATATTTAATTTTAAAAAACTCTCTGAAGATTAATTTTTCACCATTAATTTAAAATTAGTTATTACAAAGTGTCTGTACTTATTCATTTTGTTTTGAGGAATATAAAATACAAAATACAGTAGAGCCTCAATCCATCGTTTTACAAGGAGTGCAGGGGGAAAAAAAATGAAAGCAGGCAAATGGTGAATGCGGGTTAACGGCCCTCTTCACTCACCGTCGCTGGAAGCCCGAGCCAATGTTATTCTATGGGGAAATTATCTTTACAAATAACTTATTAACTAATACATATTTTTTAATTCTGTTTTCACATTCAGAAATTTCCCAACTGTTAAATTGACGGACCTTTTCTAAAAATGTATTTTTTTAATTTTTAATATTTTATTTCGAAATTGCAAAATGAAAAAATGTCACATATTGAAAATTCGTATTTTGCAGCTTCAAAATAAAATATAAAAAAATAAAAATATATTTTTTCAGAAAAGGTGCATCAATTTAACAGCTGGGAACTTTCAGAATGTGAAAACAGAATTTAAAAATATGTATTAGTTAATAAGTTATTTGTAAAGAAAATTTCTCCATAGAAAAACATTGGCTCGGGCTTCCGGCGGCAGTGAGTGAAGAGGGCCCTTAAAGTCAAAACACAAAGTCAAATTACAAAATGAATAGCTGGTCAAGAGACATGGCATCACGATTTTAATCCTCCATGGGAATAGGGGAAAAGAGAGATTTTAGGATGAAAGAAGTAATTCCAGTTTGTTGGTGTTTAGGAATAAGGCCAATTGAGTATTCCATGGTCCTAGGCCTAAGGGGGAGTGCCTTCCATGGAGGTCTTTCTAAGGGGCCCTAGCCCGTATTTACTCAAGTTTCGGTGAAAGCCACAGAAAATTCCAAATGGCTAGGCTGACGAGTGCAAAAAGGGATAAAACCCAGCACCTCACGTCTATCAGCTTTGAGTGCAGAACCACTCAGTCGTTGATGGGCTTAATTCCAGTTTGTATGCCATATAGAACCTCTTGAAATCTAGGAGAATTTTTTACAAGGTCAGTAGAAATATTTTACAGCGATGAATGCGGGAAAACTCCTTTTTGTAACACGATACATGTGGGTTTTGTTCACATTATTTAAATGCAATTTGTGCAGAAACTATAAAAATAAAACAATCAATGCGGAAATGATAGATTGGGGTTTCGCTGTATTTTGCACACAGAAATATGTAAAGGAAGTTGCAAATAATAATACTAATAATTAAAAACATACCTTATTTGTTGGGGTGTGGATGGATCTAAAAATGGTGTTTGTAGATAGGATCTACATCCATATCCACTATCCCCAACCAAATGGTATTCTGCAGGTACGCGTGTTTCCAAGACAGCTCTTAGGTGGGAATTGTCAAAAATCGTACTGTCATGAGTACTGCCTGGCCAGCACGCCACTATATCCCTCACAGCCAGTGAAGCATCACTGACTGTTTGTATATTTAGAGAGAAGTATCCCTTTCTACAGCGAAATACTTCGGCTAATTCTCCACCAGGGCTTATTATTGGTATGTGCGTGCAGTCGATGGCTCCATAAACTGCAGGAAATCCGCTGATATTATAGAAATCCTGACTCACCTGTAAGAATTTAATGAATATTCATAGAAATAATGAATAAAATCTTATACATACAATAACATGTTTACAAAATAATAATTCAAAGATATATAGACTATTGTACTGCCTTCAGTGGCAGAAAGTTTTGTAGCTGTCTGCGACAGGCTTTTAAAATTTCATAATCTGTCTGCAAAATTTGCATGTAATCAGGGGTGAAAATGACTTACACTCAAAAAACCTTAAATAGCTGATTTGGGGGGGGGGGAGGACTTATCATCAGTGGTGATCTCGTGCAACAATAAACGAATACAATTTGACTGCAGAACAATATAGTGTAAACAATTCTGTATATTCATTCAATTCATCTCATTCAATTAAATATTTTATAGCAATGTTTGACACAACACAATATAAATAATAAAAGTATTAGTTTTGATACAGAAATTTTTTTAAAGTGAATTGTTATTCGAAAGTTGCAGACAAAAACTGTCTGCAAGCCGTTTTTCTGTGTCCGCGACTATGTCGCGGTGTTTCTGCCGCTGGGGTACTGCCCATAACTAAAATAATTCAATAGTAAAAAGTATAGGTGTTATGAAAATAAGAACTAGGTTTTCTATCTTTCTTTTTTTTTTTTAAGCGAAAACTTCTTTAGGCGCATTGAGCACTTTTGGGTGAACAAAAAACATGAAACGTGCGTCATCGTCAGCGAAGGTTTTTCATTTGAAGTGAAAACTTTTTTAGGCGTGTTGAGCACTTTTGGGTGAACAAAAATCATGAAACTTGCGTCATCGTCAGCGAAGGCTTTCCATGAGAAGAAACATATTTTTTACCAATTTATATTATCGAAAGTGGAATTCGAGATTTCACCCGATTTACACGTTTTGAGGTGTCCTGAATTAGTTTTCTTTTGCATCTCAGCTACTAATTAAAATAATTTCATAACTAATACATCATTTGAAAGCTTTGTTGAGTAGAAATCGAATAGTAGCTTACAGAAATTTTTACTGCCAGATGGTGCTGTAATATTTTAAAATTTCAATATTTCAAATTCTAATTATGATTAATTTATTTTTAATACATCATTCGAAAGATATTTTAAAGTTCTTTTATATTACTGAAAGTAGAATCCGAGATTTCACCCAATTTACACGTTTTGAGGTGTCCTGAATGGGTTTTCTTTTGTATCTCAGCTACTAATTAAAATAATTTCATAAGTAATCAATATTTTAACCTAATAAAGTCTTAGTTCATTTAATTTAGGTAGCTACAAGTATCGTGACGAATCATATAATACAGATCATTTACACTTCTTTACAAACCAAAAATAATTCGAAAATAATAATTTAATAGCTTGACGATACAATTCACAAGTTACTTAGTTTTCACTTCTATCGACAGTCCCCAAAGACTGCTTTTTTTTTTTTTTTTACAAGCAATTATACCAACAACTTCATTGCACAATGCAGGGGTTAATAAGGGAAGCAAAGCCCATTTCGGGGTTGGTGAGCAAAGCCAACCAAGTGAAATACGTATAAGTACGTCTAATAACAGAATGCTCTTTTATTGGCGAACTTTGACAAATAATCATTGACATGTAATTAGTACAAAATTACCCGAGACAGTTATTAGTACAGAGCTAAGTGTACAGTGTCAATAGAAATATATGCATATATTATTTGAAAAGTACTTGCAAATTTATTTAATGTTAGCCTTAACTGTTGACAAAGAAAATTTCTACAGGCTTTTTATAAACAATGCTAAAAACATTTGTTTTGAAAAAATATTTTTCTCTTCAACATGTTATTGCCTACTACAATATCAATTTTAGACAAAAAAAAAAAAAAAGTTACAGAAAATATTATTGAAATTAAAAGGAGATATGGTGCCTTTCATTTGTCAGATACAATAAAGTGATATCACATGCAAACATGCAATTTTCATTAATAGCTCTATGTAGCTGAATATTTTTGTGTGGCCCTGTAAATCTAATCCTAATCATATTATATAGAAGGCACTCTTTTGTGCATACGAATGATTTATTTCAATTGCATTAAGCTTTGTACATACATAGGTATTAAAATATGGTTTACAGAAATATCTGTCACAGAACGCAATGCTTTGGAATACTTTTGAGTAACCCTGTACATAAACCACTGGTGATATTTACTCTATTTTCTACAGGAAACATCCAATAATGAACTTGAATAACTTATTTCAATTTCATTAAGATATATGTACAGTAAATATATGAAAATATGGTTTATAGAAATACCTCTCATAGAACACAATGCTTTGAAATACTTTCGGGTGTCCCTGTACACAAACCAGTAGAGGTATAAACTCCATTTTCAATAGGAAACATTCGATAGTGAACTTGAATAACATATATCAGTTTCAAGAAATTCCATAAATATTTTAGGGAGTTAGACCGCGGACAGACAGACAAACTGAAGTCAACACTGTTGAACCTTGTTGGAAAGTGTTAAAAAGAATGAATATTTACATTTGGCAGCAATATTATTGAAGCACTAGCAGTATATGTCAAGCATACAAATCTGGTTGGTTGGTTGGTTGGAGGATTAAGGCCGATTGACTCCTTATGTGTCCTAGGCCTATAGGGGGAATGCCCTCCGTGGGGGTCTTTCTAAGGGGTCCCAGCCCGTATTTACGCGAGTTTCGGAGGAAACCACGGAAAACTCCGAACGGCTAGGTCGATGAGCGCGACCTGGGATCGAACCCGGCACCTCCCATCTACCAGCTTTCAGCGCAGAACCGCTCGGCCGCTGGTGGGCCGCATACAAATCTGATGTATATGTTATCAATAAAACAAACAAAAACAAAACAAACAAGCACTAGCAATAATTTCTATTTAAAATATGTACATCTAATGGTGTTTTGTTAAATAATTATTTGTCAAATCATTATAGTCTTACGCTGTTTATAAAAATGTGATAAAAATTCGCGATCAAATTAGACGAAAAAAAAGGATGTGTGTTTCAATAACTTTGCTGTCAACTGTACACAAATCATGCTTAAATATAAGTAAAATGAATTAAAATTTATAAAATTTCAACATACCTGTCGAAGCTCAATTCCAGTGTCTGGCAAACGTATGAAATCTTGCCGTAACGATGCAAGGGCTTTTGACACATCGTTGATAGCTCTCGAAGCAGAAGACTGGCTCACCTTCGCTAAATCTCCGAGAACTATCTGGAAACTGCCTGTTGCATAAAATCGCAACGCGATTAAAATTTTTTCAGCTGAAGTCAATGCACAGTTTTTTTCAGTGGCAGATGATAGCCTGTCATCTAACATTCGTATCAATGATTCCAAGGAATCTTTATTTAACCGGTAGCGCCGGCGAAATGCCACATCATCCAAATAATCCAAGTCATTCACTCTGATTTTATGTACTGTCCTTTTCCTTCTTTCTATTGCTTCCAATGACTCTAAACTTTCAATGTCATCTAGTGAAAATAGATCATAAACGTCAGCCATGTTTGTTATTGTTTACAAAGATGAGCTGCGAAGTGCGCATGCGTCACGAAAAGATCCGACAATTATCTCTTTAATCCTCCGATATTCGAGGATCAAAAACGAAGTGTTAAAGTAGCCGGTGAACTGCGGATTTTCGTTGGAGAATACCGATTTTTGTATGATCGAGCGATTACCGCTGATCCGAGGTTTAATCCTAGTGTTAAGAAGTTGGTGAATACGGGCCTAAGTGTTAGTTTGCATGGATCAGATACAAAAAATACATGCTTAAGAGAGGGCAATACTGTTCCCACCAACAGCCAAGCCCATGTTATTTTAGGTTCTTTCTTAATTTACTCATTATCTAATATATTTTTTAAAATTCAATTTTTACATTAAGAAAATTAATTACCATTAAAAATTAGCTCTCAATTTTGAAAAATTGATTTTTCAAAAAATAATAATGATAATAATAATAATTTTGAGTTAATGTTATTAAAAAAAAAAAAAAAACTATGGGCATTTTTTTTTTTTTTTTTTTTTTTTTAAGCTACCAAATCAAAATATTAAAAATGTGAAAAATTAATTTATTTAAAAATACTATACTAATTTAGTGATTTTGAATTTTCTCAATTTAAAAAATATATTAGGTAATGAGTAATGAAAACAAACTTTCCCATAGAACAACATGGGTTACAGCTGTTAGCAAGATGATATTGTTTATTCACTCTTCACCTAAAAGTTGACCAAAAACGTAACAAATCTAACTTCATTTTATTCTAAAGAAAAATTTGATTTATAAATTATACATTATTTATATAGTGTATATTTTTTTAATTCTGGTTTCACATTTGGATAATTCACAATCATTATAATGTTTCTGTTTAAAAAATATAAATAAATAAAAATATTTTTTAATATTTTGTTTTAAAATTGTAAAGTGAAAAAAAGAATTTTTAAAAAACAAGAAGTAGCTAAACATTTATGAATTTTCTAAATATGAAAATAGAATTTTGAAATATATACATTTGGTAATGAGTAATTTACAAAACAAATTTCTTCACAGAATAATAAAAATATGCTTAGACTGCTTAAGGAAAAAAAAAAAAAGTAAGTGCAGCATGCAAGCTACAACATGTGCTGTAGCTTTCATGCCGTATAAAACTTATACTTCTTGAAACAATCCAGCCAACACAATTTTCCTCTTTTTGGAGGGGGAGGGGGAGGGGGAGGTGTGGGAGGCTGATAATAGATAACGTTTAATAATTTTGATCTAAAACAATACTTGTGTCTTTGCCATTTATTGCATTTATTTATGAGTTTTTTTATTTAATAAAGTCAAACCTTATTTATGTGAATTTCTTTTAGTATGAACTGTTTCCATAATCCCTGTCAAAATGAAGATTAGTTTAGTAATATAAAGTTAGTGACAATTTTTTTATCTTCTTTGAGATTCATATTAATGAGCTGCACAATATATATTATATATCGTGTGTGTGTGTTGCTTTACTTTGTATTCAGTTTATCTGACAGATTAAAGATTAAAATAAAGAAAACATACTCTAAAATCTGAAAGCAAATTATTCTCAGATGCAGGCAAGGGATGAAATCAAGAAGTGGTTTACTCAACAAAAAACAAGCATTTATTTTTATTTATTAATTTTTTTACGGAGACAAAAAAATAACAAAGAAATATACAGCTTGTTTCATTTTTTGTAATTTAGTATAATACACTGTTAGACATGGCAACATTTTAATTTGTTCTGGTTTTGTTAGTACCTTCTTTCTTTTTTACCATGTTTTTATTAACTTCTATTCTTGTTTGTTTGTCTGATACAAATTTGCAATCTATTTTTAACTAACTTCCCTACTAGCTAGACATTTGAAACTTTCACAGTAGCTCAGAACACAGTGACAACACAATACTTCAAAGTCAGATTTTCGAATAGTTTTCTTTTAATTAATTAAAATATGAAAATAATAAGCTCCTAATCCTTATAAATAGCCATTAAAATATTAGCTATAATTGTTGCCAAAAAAAATTTACGGGTTCATTTTCTTTCGACAAAAAATAAATACATTTAAATGTGAACCTTAAAAAATTAGCCTTTTTTTCCCATTATTATTATTAGTTCACTAAACTGAGTTCATGTGCTTAAATATTATTTTTTATTCTTGCATATTTTATTAATGATTCATCAGAAAATTTAAGAACATGGTACAGAAAGTTTTTTTTTATCTTATAATGATTACACCTCTCTTCCTAAAGGGTATATTACTTTTCTTATTTAATTGTAATTACATTTTGGAGAAAATTTCACTACATAGTGGTATGAAGAAATTGCAAGAATTTACAATGCTGCGAAATAAATTAAAATGTTGGCATGGCTGTGATAAACTTAGTTAGTGGTTAATCAATGCATTAATTATTTTACAGATTGTACCTTGGCTTCATCGTGTACACTTTTGTGTACATATTTTTTAGTATCCTAGAATATATAAAAATTTATATTGTTTGTATTGCATTTTATATACAATGCAATTGTGTTTTAGAGCTAGGATTTTTTTTTTTTTTTTTTATCTCATTTACCTTGGAAACCTCATGCCAATTCTGCAAATAAGTAGATTGTATAAATAAATAAAATTTAAGTCTAATTTCTCACTATTATTTGGATAAAAAAAAAAAAAACCCTCAATATTATCATCTTTATGAAATTGGTTATCATTAATTGTAAATGACTGTAAAAGCAATACTTTAAAAACACCTTTAATTGTACAACCCTTTTCTTTATTACTGATGGAAAATGGAAGATGGGCCGTGTTGTTTGGCTGGATTGGAATGTGAAATTAATTTTTTTTTTTTTTTTTTTTTTTTTTTTAAACAGGCCTGTTGCAGTAGTATAAATATGCATTATTTCTTATTCCTTTAAATGTTCAATTTCTTAATTTGAGTAGTTAACTATTCTTAAAATCCATATTGCTATAAAGTTTCATTATTCTTTATCAGTTATGAACCACTAAACCTTGAATTTTGCTTGTTTTACTCCATAAAGAAATAAACTCCTGAAATAATATACTTTTTTCATCCATGTGACTCCAAATGTATCATCTTCTGAGTATTGTCTGTTTATTAAGGTTGTTTTCTGTTAAATTCTTTGTTAATTTGCATTTAATAGTCTGTTCCATTTTAAATTTCCCTTCAATTAATTTCATGTACAGTAGGGGGCCCCACTATGTAATTTGCTATTATAGCCACTGAACAAAATCGTACATTGGTGCTTAAGGGTGAAAAAGGTCTCCCCTGACGAATTTTTTTCACCTTTTTTGCGCTTCTCCTACTTGAAAAAACTTCATTCTTATTGGTCTATGTTATTTCAGTGATATTGTATCTGTTGCTTGGCTTTTACTATATGTATAACTCATTATTATATCTATATAGTATATTTATCTAAGGCTATTTTATATTACTGTTTATTTTTATTATTTTAAACCTAAAAAAGAAAATTATATCCTGTTTCAATTTAAACAAAACAATGTAAGAGTTTACATTAGTTTTGGTGACAGTGATAAAAATATGACTGGGGGACACAGATGGGTTGATCATACCCACGGATTAGGATACAGGAAGGCAAACTAGATAGGGCGGTCAGCGTGGGGAACGGAGATTTATTTTCCGCATTAATTCAGCCGAACAGAGTAAGCGATCCGATCGCCGCCTGGTGAAGTATCTTTGAAACTCATCGGAAGAAAGGGAAAGCCCGCCCCTTCGGCTTCAGTCATCCAACGAAGGAACAGCCAGAAATGCAAAAACGCGCTGATTGGTGTATTTTCGAGATTGGTCGCCCTCTATCTGTAAGATGAAAATTACTACCTTTCCGTAACATTAGTAATACATCCTTCTCTTTTAATCCGTGATCATACCCCAGGCATTATACTTGCTAAGGAAATATTAATATTACCCAATTTCATTCTCTGTATTTTGTACTCCAGAGGTAAAAGATACCATGCCATTTTGTCAAAAGTTAATACCACTATGTCTGATGTGCTACAATGAAATAATTTGTCACGAATAAAGAAAACTAACACAGTTTTACTTTTCGCTGTTTTTTCTCCTTTATAATAACTTGACATTAGTGCTTAAATCCTCTATAATTAAAACAATAAGAAAATAAATAAATAAAATACATTTAAAGAACATACTTTTAACCCTTTTCACAAAATAGACATTGTGTCACCTCTGGGGTACAGGTTGCTGCTACAGGTTTTTAGGGTAGGGGAGACATTAAAAAGGTATCACATCCCAGGTGCCAGTTATGCTCACTAGACCACTGTTTATTATTCATATAAGCATTAAGAATACACAATAGAAATAAAATACAAACCAATCAAATACACTTTTTATTTACTTTCACATTAACATTTTTGTTCCTTGGAGTAAATTATTTGAGGAAAATTGCTTGGGAAATTTTCCCCCTTAACAATAATGTTTTGTATTGATCCTAAAAACTGCCCATACGCAGCAGGGAAGTTAAATTTTAGAACAAAATATTACTCCTACAAGCAAAACTATTGCCAGTTCTAGTGTACAATTGTCTAAACTTCGTTATCTTGCCACACAGTAGTCTTTTTTTTTACTGATAAAGAAAATACTTGGCCCCGGTCGTTTACTTTCTTCAGAATATTCACCCTAAAAAGAAAATTAAGATCTTTAAATATTTTATATTTATTTATAACAAACTGAAATATGTAATTAATATATATATATATATATATATATATTTTTAATATAATAACTATTTTGACTATTAAATGACTGTTTTCATTAATATCAACATGTAAACCTTAAATTTGATAAGATGATGCAACAAAAATACACATAAGAAAATAAAAATTTTAATTTATAAAGCACGAAAATTGTTAGACTTATACCATTATAAGAATAATAAAAATAAATCTGTAGTGTCATTGAATTCTCCAGAAAAGCTGAAAAATCTCAAGTCCCTGAATTCTAAAATTAAATTTATATATTAAAAAAAAAATAATAATTTAGAATAAACATGAATAAGAGAATTTTCTTTTTATGGATCTAATATTTTTTAAAGGGAGCTAGACGATGATAAATTAGACCGATATTTTTAACTTATTGGGGCATCTAATGCTGCTTAATCTCAGAATTGACTAATTTATTAATTGACATAGGTTAACGTAATTAATATCTCCATGACTAATTAAAATTTTTAAATTCTATTTTCAAGGGCCCCCTTGAGAAGACTCCTGAGCATCCATATGTGAATTTTTGTACTTCTATGTTCAATAAAGGCTGAACGTATAGAAAGACAGGCAGACAAACCTTTCCTTTTATTATTATATCTATAATAATAAAAGAAGATGTCTGTTCTTCTGTGTATCTATACGTTCAGCAACTACTGAACGCAGAAGTACAAAATTTGACATACGGGTGCTCAGAAGCCTTCCCGAGTTGATAGTGAAAACAGAATTTAAAAATTTTAATTAGTTCCGGAGATATTAATTAAAATGTAGACCCATGTCTAATCAAAAAGCGATCTCAATTACTCAGAATTCACCACGATTGCATAAAAATAGATATTTTAATGGAGTTAAAAGCAGAAAAAATGGAAAATAAATTAGAAATATTAGTCCGATCGTTACGATTTCGGTACCAAATGAAAGGGGATTTTTTTCTGAATTTAAGTGTGCAAGCGGCTTATCGGTACAGCAATTAGATTTTTTAAAATTAACTAAAGTATGAATTTTTTGTGGCAACATCATTTCAAATGCCAGACGACGTCTGCCATGAAAAAGGAAATGATAGTAACCGATCAAGATGTCACGTGTTTTACAGTGGGGATAAAAATTGCAATTTTCAAAATTCTTCAAATTTTCATTCACGTTACATTTGAATTAATATTCGACTTAGACAGCATATTATAAAGCTACTGTTCAATTTTCATGAAAATATCCGGATAAACAAAAAAATTAGATTAAATTTTGTTTTATATTTTGCAGTATGTATTTTAAATTGAGATATGCCGTTGAAATTTCGTAATATTTGGTTTTAACGACCGATAATTCGATTCTGAATATTTTTTAAAGTGTAGAATTATTAGGAAGGGCTTGAGGAGGAGGGGGGGGAGGGGGGCGAAAGGAAAAAAAAAAAGAGTTACAGCGTTTGAAATTGGTATTATTAGGTTCTAAGGAAAGATACATCGATTGCAAATATTTTCAAGTGTAAAATTATTAGAAGGGACAAAAAGGGGGGGGGGGAGGGGCAAAAACATAGAAAAGGGACGGTTGTTTCGGAGAAAACAACGGAAAACCCAGAACGCCTTTATTCTTTTATATTTTGCAGAGTTTCGAATTCTGATACTCCTTTCACATTTCGTACTATTAATTTTTAACAGTATTTAGCCCGGAATTACGCAAGTTTCGGAGAAAACCACGAAAAAATCAGACATAAGTCGTTTTATAATAGTGTTTATATCATTTTTGTATCTTAGCTTCTAATTAGCATAATTTCAAAGGTAATATGTCATTTTAAAACTTATTTGAATTGAATTTCAAGAGTACACGCCACAAATTTTTGTCACCTTCCATTAACCGACTACCGTAAGTAATGGAATTTGAGATTTCACGTGATTTACACGTTTTGAGGTCTCCTGAATCTGTTTTCTTTTGCATCTCAGCTACTAATAAAAATAATTTCATTAGTAATACATCATTTGAAAGCATTGTTGATTTGGAATCAAACAGTAGATTACAGAAATTTCTACTGCCAGATGGCGCTGTAATATTTTAAAATTTCAGTATTTCAAATTCCAATTATTATTAAATTATTTTTAATACATCATTCGAAAGATATTTTAAAGTGCTTTTATATTATCGAAGGTGAAATTTGAGATTTCACCCGATTTACACGTTTTGAGGTCTCCTGATTAGGTTTTCATTTGTATCTCCGCTACTAATTAAAATAATTTCATAAGTAATACATCATTTGAAAGCTTTGTTGATTTGGAATTGAACGGTAGATTACAGAAAGTTCTACCGCCAGATTGCAGTGTAATATTTTAAAATTTCAATATTTCAAATTCTAATTATGATTAAATTATATTTAATACTTCATTCGAAAGATATTTTAAAGTTCTTTTGTATTATCGAAAATGGAATTTGAGATTTCACCTGATTTGCAATTTCAAGTCGTCCTGATTAGGTTTTCTTTTGCATCTCAGCTAATCGAGTTAGACCGTTCAAAATTGGTATATGTAGGTTAATTAGGAGGGGCTGGAAGGGTGGGGAAGGAATAATTGCGTGAAGCGCGCACGAGACAGCGCTGCCGAAGGCAGTGGGGACCCGGTCCGACTTTTTACCTGATGAGAAATGATTTTTGAAATTTTCTTTTCTTAAGAATAAAAGTCTGATTTCAGAAGGAATGTGTGCGCGCGCGCAGCGCTCATGGGACCCGGTGCGAGTTTTTACCCGATGATGAAAGTTTTTTTTTTTTTTTTTTAAATTTAATTTTCTTAATAATAAAAGTTTGAGTTGGGAAAGAATATGCGTGCACAGCGCACGTATATCCTCACACGTGCGCGCACAGCGCGCATGGGTCTGCGCTGCCGAAGGCAGTGGGGTCCCGGTGCGAGTTTTATCAGATGCTAAATGATATATATTTTTTTTAATTCCTTTTCTTAAGAATGAAAATTTATGAGTAATAACATGGAATTTTGAGAAATCATAAGGATGGTGAAGGAATACGCATGCGCAGCGCACGGGTCTACGCTGCTGAAGGCAGTGGGGACCCGGTGCGACATTTTCCTGATCAGAATTTCTTTTTTTTTTATCACATGATAAAAATTAATGTAATTTTGAGAATTCATTAATTATTGTGATTCATTTAAAAATAGTGACCAGCGAAGCGGGCGTAGCCTGCTAGTATTAAATATTTATTCAAACTATAAAATTCAATGCATAAAGATGAATTTTTTCATTGTAAAACCACATGCTAAATTGTGTCAAGAGATTATAACAGTCGCTAGAGTAAATATTTCATCATTCGAAGCAAATATATAATATAAAAACAGTAAATATATAATACAGTCGAACCTCATTAACGTGAATTACTTTTAACATGAACTGTTTCCACAATCCCCGTCAAAATGAAGATTAGTTTAGTTATATGAAGATTAGTTACTGATAGTATGAACTATTGATAACTTGAACAATTTTTTTTTCCCCTTGAGATTCACGTTAACAAGGTTCGACTGTGCTTTACTTAAAATTATATTAAAAAAAAAAAATTAACACTTATTTCTGAAAATGTTTATAAAATTTTATGTTAAGTATTTCTCTTTTCTATGCTTATTCTTTATTCTTTAATATTTTATCCTGAAATTATTTCTTCACACATCCAATAGTTAAGATAAAGTTCTTGTAAGAAAGTTTTATAATAAACAACTTGATTAAAACACACTTTACAGATAATTACAATTTTACTTATTTAACATTGCAAAACAAATTTCCTCAACAAAATGTATTATGGTGCATTCTAAAGAGCAGCAACTTACGTAAATTGGAGTGTTTTCTTTTCGAACATTCTTCTGCCGTTTACAGGTAAATCCCAAATCATTTTGGGATTTCTTTAGCAAGGGATTTTCCTAAATTCCGACATCTCATCTTAAGGCACTAGCATTCCCATTGGAAATAAGGTTCTCCTGACCAAAAAAAGAAATTCAAATATTTATACATATATATGAATTTAAAAATTGCATTAATGAGGCATGAGAGTGCAGAAAATTTAAAAAAGAGTAAACACGCGTGTTCATAAAATTAATTTCAAATGAAAAATAACGCGCACGAAAAAAAACTATACAAAATATTTTTAAAGTGACAAATTAAACTAAAAGAATAATTGCACATGAACACAATAAACCATGTGTGTTTAATTAAAAAAAAAAAAAAAAAAAAAAACATTAGCTAGCAATCAACATTTAATCATTGATTGGTGATGGCTAAAAAGTAGTTCATGAGTGAGAAATATTGAACACAATTCTACTTCTTTATGGGTTCTAGAATATCATAAAGAAAGCTTAAAATTAATATTGATATTTTTATTGTGGATGGATAAATATTCAAAAATAAAAGGTTTCCTGCAGAATGTTTGATCTTTAACAAAACTACTGAACTTTACAAGATAATTATATATAAAGAGAAATTCATTATTATAGACAAGGCACAAAGAGAAACAGAAAGTCAAATCAAAATTTTAGCATTCATTAAACAATACAGGAAGGTATTTAAAATGGTTAATACTACTAAAAGTATACTTTCCTCTTATATACCGTAATGTATCCGAATCTTTCATGTGATCCGGTAAACAAAACTTTAATGTTAATCCTACCATATTGAATAAAAAAGTTGTTTTTGACCATGATAAGAATGATGCTACTTTCATCCACTGGAGAAAAGGAAAAGGGGCCTTTAGTGAAAAAGTTAAAACGAAAGGATTTTTATCGCCTTCATACCACCTAAATGCAACAGATCATAAGAAACAAAGCCTTATACACAGTAACGTATCTAATTTATTTTGTTATGTACATGTACGCAAACTGGTAGTGACATGCATACTATTTTGAATAGGAAACCATCTAATATTACTTTAAATAAAATATATTAATTTCGAAGCATGCTAAAAATATTTGTGAAAAATCAGATTTCGAATAGACAGACTGATAGACAAATTGAAGTTACAGAGATTTTTTTAACAAAATAGAACTTTATGTGACATACCAGCCTGTAAAATTATGTAAAATAAATGACTGAAAAAATATTTTTATAATTTTCTTTTTTCGTTGATTAACGAGGAAACCAGAAAAAAATTCGGCCCGACACGGCCCAGAGAAAATTTCATTCAGGCCTGGCCCGGCCCGAGTATACACAAAAAAACTGAGCCCGAACCTGAAAAAATTTTTTGAGCCCGGCCCAAGAACAAATTTAAAGATTCGGCCCGAACCCGGCCCTTGCAGACCCCTACCTTGGATACATTGCTGCTATAAAAAAAATTAGTAAGTTTTTTTTTTTTTGAAGGGGGGGGGGGGGAGCTACATTTTGTAAGTGATATATTATGAAGATGTTATAGTGCCCTTTTTGAATTTTTGAGAATATTAGAGTGCCCCTTTTGAGAATACTAAAGTGGCCTTTTATCGAGTTCCCCCCAGCGGCCCTTTTGTTTTAGAGTCAACACTAATAAGAAGCAATAAATATAAATAAACTAAATTAAAAATATATGTATGAGGATATTAAAAAATAAAAGTACTTAAATAAATAAATAAAAAATTAATATTAGCCAACATAGGTACATTCAACCCCCCCCCCTTTTTCAAAAAGAAAAATAAATAAAGATATATAGTATAATGAAAATTAAATAAATAAATGATTAAGTGTAAATAGCTTAAAAGCATATAAGATAATTACTATTTTTTTTTTTAAATGTTTTTATTATTATTGTCATTAAAATATACATATTAAAACATCTTGAATATCACATTAACACATTTTTTGAAGAGAAACTTTTTAGAGAATAATTATTCAATTAAAGGAAATTCAATGAGTATATAATATATATATATAATACACACACCCAGTGGCAGAAAGTTTTGTAGCTGTCTGCGACAGGCTTTTAAAATTTCATAATCTGTCTGCAAAATTTGCGTGTAATCAGGGGTGAAAATGGCTTACACTCAAAACGCCTGAAAGCTGATTTGGGACGGGAAGGGAGGGGGGGGGGGGGTCCTGGCTTAACATCAGTGCTGATCTCGTGCAACAATACACGAACACAATTTTACTACAGAACAATATAGTATAAACAATTGTGTGTATTCATTCAATTCATCTCATTCAATTAAATATTTTATAGCAATGTTTGACACAACACAATATAAATAATTATAAAATAATAAAAGTATTAGTTTTAGTTTTGATACAGAATTTTTTTTTAAGTGAATTGTTATTCGAAAGTTGCAGACAAATTTTTTTATCAGTGCAGACATAAACTGTCCGCAACTGTCCGCAAGCCGTTTTTCTGTGTCCGCGACTATGTCACCGTGTTTCTGCCACTGGGTACACACATTAGTTTATGCAATTTATTACCAATAAAATACATAAAAATTCTAAGATTTTTTCAAAAGATTAAAGTTTTAAAAAATTAAGAAAACTGAAGCAACTAGCCAGGCCATTACCATTTCATTTCTAATTTTATAAAAGCCTAAGTAAAAAGGGAAAAATTGCTTAAGAATGTCTTGGCCAGTTAAAAAACATAGTAATCAGAATTAGAAATAAGAAAAGTTAAACATGAAGGACAGAGTGACAGACAAATCAAATGCTTCAGGTTAGATGATACAATATTTATTATCCTTAAAAAAAAAAAAAAACACTTCGGGCAGAGAATTTAAGGCTTTGTATAAAAAAAATTTGGCTGCAAATGAACGTAGTTAGCTTCAAAATAAGAATAAAAGATAAAAATAGAGTTGTAGAAAATTAAAAGAATCATTTTAAAAATTAATAAACACAAATATTTTATTTATTTTTTGGGGGGAGGGGGTATTTGATGTAAATAACAAGTAAGTTCAAGTTTTCTTATATTCTAAGACTATATAAAACTACATATTGACCCACTAATTTTCAAATTCTAGAAGAGTAAAAAGATAGGTGGTTTCGGGCCATAATTTGCAGAACAACAAATTTGATAATATATTTTTAATAACATTTTAGTATATTTACCATTTTCATAATTATTTTTTAAATTAAAAATCAATCTTTTTTTACAGTTTTGAAAGTGTCTTACTTTTATTTGCACAAATATGTAACTAAAGTTTTATCTACTATATTAGTATACATAAGGGGTTCTTTTTTCTAAAATATTTTATTTTTGTCTGTTGTATAGATACAATTTTATGTACTTGTTAAGTTTTTATTAAAAAAAAAAAAAAAAAAAAAAAAAAAAAAAGCATATTACACACATACAAGATGGTTATACTTAAATTCTTGTAACTAAAATGGATAAGCTCATATCATGAATCGTCTCTATACCGAGTTTGGTGGCAATCTACTTGTCCGTTTTAACTGCAGAAAGATGTTTGCAGCCAAAGTTTAATGACTATGTTTACATTTTCATATTTTTTTAGTTTAGTTATTAATAAACAACTCTTATGAATACATTTCTTTCAATAATACATAAAAATAATGAAATTCTTACAACTACTCGGTATTGGCCGAATACTTAGTCCATATTTGGCCGAGTACCGAGTATATAACGAGTACTCGGTACCGCTCTAATTTATATAAATCACACTGGGCCAAGCATTGCAAACAATAAATGATCTGTACCTGTACCGCAGTTTTAGTTATCACATCAGCTATAAAACATTCAGCCAATGCAGACCTCTAATTTCAATAACAGATCATGGAGTGTTAAATTAATGACTCAACAAGTACTCAGTGTTAGAAATAAGAATTTTGAAACTAGGCGTCAAAATAACACCTGGATTAATTTTTTTGGGCGTCCAAATTAAAAATCTAGGTGCCATCTATAATTAAATATGTATATTTAAATAATAATAATAATTAAGCATCAACTTGTAAATATATTCAAGATTATATAAAAAATATTTATGTAATGAATGTAATTACATTGACAATATTAAACGTACATATTTAAAATCACAAAATCATTCTTTGCCCAGAAGATACCATTCCATCACAATTTAATAGCATTTTCTGGGCAGAAATCTTCAAATTTAGGGCTGTTTAATTTAATCATTAACAAATCGTCAACTACTTTCATGGAGATATGATTTTTTAAATCAGTTTTTATTAGGTTCAAATTAGGTTTTTATTAGCAGTGCCCGCAGCGGTCCTATATTTTCACATCTGTTTTATTATTTTTATATCACTATTTTTTTATACATTTTCTATCAAGATTTTAAAGCTAAAGCTATAGGTAAAAGTATACTGATTGATTAGAGTGGTGGGAAAATAATAAAATGAACGTAAAAATATAGGACTGCTGCAGGCACTGTATTAGGTTAGATGAAATAGACTTGTTTACTGTTTGATGGGATTGGGGAAATTATTAGATATGATGAGGAAAAAATCCAGGCGTCAAATATGACACCTATGATTGGAATTCTAGGCGTCAAAATGAAAAAAACTGATCGCAAAATACGACTAACGACCGCTTATTTCTAACCCTGCAAGTACTGCTTGTATAGCTTCACAAGGAAATTTTTCTAATTTTACGGCAATTCAGCTGATATTATTATTATTTTTTTCATGTGTTCTTTTACTAAATATATATATATATATATATATATATATTTTTTTTTTTTTTTTTTTTTTTCAGTTACTCATTTTTATTTCTTCTTTAGAAAAAAAAAAAAAAAAAAGTGATTTTTATGATAACCCAAGAAAAATTTAAAGATGAATCTTCATAGTTAATCAGCAAATAAAAAAACTTATATTAGACCTTAATATATCTAAATGCAAAAGGAATAAGAAAAAAAAAATTTGGTTTATTGAAAATACTGAAACAATGATTTTTTTTTTTTCTTTCTGTTCAGTGCAAAACTATAAAGACTGAAAAAGTTTATTGATTTTTTTACCTAATTAAACGGTTGCATTAAAAGTAAATGTTTAAATTTAAGCTGTTATGGGAACAAGAAATGTTGAAATTGTTTATTATTTTTATTCTATTACTTCTCAATAAAAGTATTGCCACGAAACTCAAAGCTATCATTTTTATACAAGTAATATGTTTTAAATGACAAAAAGTGATTTTTTAAGATAAAAAAGATTGAAAACAGATTGAAAACATGTCTATTTAAATTTTTTTATATCCAAATTACAGCATGCTACAAACAGAATTTTTTTAAAATCTGAAATCTACATGAATTCAAATTTCTTTAAAAACTGTACAAATTTATCACTTACTTATATATCCATATTTTACAATGCTATGAAAAATACTGTTTTAATCTTTCAGTTTCAATATTATTATTATTATTATTTTATATATAAAGGTGGATAATTAACTATTTAGTGGATCAAACATTTAAAATTTCCATTAGAAAACTTGTTTTTAATAATGTTAATCGTAAGCTCTCTGATTAAAAACTCAATACTGCTTTGCTTATTACGATTCGATTTCCGAGTACACAAAATTTCAAATAATAAATAGTGGATACCCGGAAATTCTATATCTAGTCAATGTCTATTATGGAACCCTGAAGGTATGGAAACTAATGAAATAATTGCAAATGGTTATTTTCACGCTCACAATTTCTTATAAGGTTGATTACTCTTACTCTAATATAGGACAATGTAGTGCATTATAACTCTATTTTTCAATTTATTTTTTTAAACATAATCTACAAAATAAATTAAGATTAATTGATTTAATGTACTTACTTATTTCACTTGTAGTTAACAATTCATCACACAAAATCAACAGGAGGATGATTTCACACTGATCACACAAGTTTAGGCGAACGAGACACAAGAAAATCAAAAATTTTAATGGCTGCCTTCTCGACCTCTCGACCAAAATATCCCGATGCATGATGGTTACATGGAAGTTGCGCATGCGCGACTTGGATTATGTACCTCTGAAACTCGAAAGAATTGTTTTCAAAGGCAGAAACGAGCTTTCGTGCCTCTGATATAATTCGTTGCGTTGACTGTGCCTTTCACTTCGTCGTGCCTTATACGTTTCCCTTTAAAATCAGAGGCACATTGGTAATGTGCCTTTTATATTATAATAATAGAAGGCACAGTGCGCTCGTGCCTTATATATAAGAGGTACAGTTTTAAGAGTGTAACGTCACGTAGAACGACATGCTTTCAAATAATCTTTCAACAATACAAACACTTGTTTTATAAGGCGAATAAATCAGAGGATGGAATCCATTGGTCAAATTTGCTGGGATAACCTTTAAATTTCACTTTGTATTCCAGACGCTTTTTCCGTATCCGCTTATCTAAAATCTTTTCAATCGTATAATTCTCTCTTGATTTCACTTTCTGAAGTTCTTGAGGGTAAAAGGTTCCTTTAATGGGTTTTTCAAACAGGTCCTTGATTCGGTAGACGGGAGGGTCTCTTCTCACACATTCAGTCACCACAAACACTTCTTCCGTCCAGTTCGTTTCATATCCTTTTTCGAAGGTTAATTTCTGCTTGGAAACTCGTACAACATCTCCCGGTTGAAACACGCAGGGTTTTCTTTTCGCATTTTGCATGTCACCGTATAGAGTATCCCATACATCGCTTTCATTTTCAGCGGTTACTTCAACTGGAGCTCTCTTGATACTTGAATGGTAAGTATGATTATAACTGTGTAACAACTGATCCAACACGTCTAAATAGCGGTAGGTATGATTATGGGTAAAATATTTCCACATTTTCGTTTTCAAAGTTCGGTTAAATCGCTCCACGACAGATGCTTTCGTATTGTTATTCGTCGTAAAAAACCGCACGCCTTCTTCTTTCATAAATTTTTGAAAAAGTCTGTTTTGATACTCTTTTCCGTCATCCGATTGCAGGGACTTGGGTTTCCTCGTCACAAAAATAGAGCGGAACGCCTTTACAATATCTTCACCCCGTTTTTGCTTCAAAGGGACCACCCACGCAAATTTAGACAGAATGTCTATACAAGTCAGGATGTAGCGGTACCCTTGATTGAACTTTTGCAAACTGCCGAGATCCACTAAGTCGGTCTGCCACTGTTGATCGATGGAATACACTATCACTCGATTGGTCGGGAACTTTCTTCGAACAGGTTTGTGCAACGTGTATGCATCGACTCCGCTCAGCCAGTCCTGAATCTTCTTCTTCGAGATTTTGCCTTTAGCAGCACGAAATAAGGCATTTACACCACCAAAACTTCCTGCGTGACTTGGGTTCTGATACACCTCCATCGTTACAACACAAAATTTTATTATGACTCACATTCACACGAAAGCGCATCATATCTTCCTCGTACGAAGATACTTTTCAGAATGACTCACTAACGCAACGCCTCTCTTTATATACCTTATAAGTGCACTCACAAGCATAGCTTCATGGTTTGATAAATAAAACCCTTATCCACTTATCAAGCCGTGAAACTATTTTACCTTCGGTTCGAATCTAACCCCCTGCAAAAATTCGAAAAAAATTTGAAGTCCCCAAAATTATGTCCCGAAATTTAGGAAAATAAATCTAACTCCTCAAAATTCCCCCTTCTCCCCGATAGATGGCAGCACTCATCGCGGAAACCCTCGTAAAAGGTGATACCCAAAGTTTCTATTCTTCCGGTGGCAACGCTTTAAGTGTTTATATTCTTCCGGTGGCAACACTCCCTCGTCCAAGATGATGACTAAGTAGTGTAAAAAAGACACGTTGACCGGCAGGGTGGAGGCGCGCCTCCACCCTACGCCACAATACGCCACTACGCCACCACCCTGCAGGTGAACTGTCCTTTTTACATTACTTATTGCATTATTATTTCTTAAAAGTCATTTAATAGTTTCATTCGAATTAAGCTGTTAATGACTTTTCATATTGTTTCAAAAGCATATAATAATAGTTAACAGCAATAAACAGTAATAAATATTTCCAGTAATAAATAAATAGCTAACAGTAATAAACTGTAATAAATATTTCCATTCTCTAATTATGTGAAATATAAAATTTTATTTATTTTCAGAATAAATCTATTTTAATTTTCTAACAAAAACTGTAGTAGCTCATTCCAGAAATAACTAAGTATGAGGTAGATCGCACATATGTCTAACATAGAATGTTTAAATTGTTATATTAAATTATTTTTTATGCAAGATTATTTTGATAGTTGTTTGGTTTTTGCAAGTTTATTGTAAGAGAGCAATAGACAATGAATGAATTGTTATGGCATTCTGTAATTGGGATTTTGAGGCAACAGAATAACACAATAATAATAATGTATATTTTGCAAATTTTACTAAACATTTGTCTCCCTGCGCATCTGTCTGTTTCACTGGCGGAAAAAAATTTCCGAAAAAAGGAGTCACCAGAGAAAAACGAAAAAAGAAGTAAATAAATAAAGTAAACAGCTTTACTGTATAAAAGGCAATTGGCGGAACAAAAATCATCGGGAAAACGTCACCAGAAAAACAGCCTCGGAAAAAGAAAAAAAAAAAAAAAAAGCACCAGGTAAAATAGACCTCGGGGAAAAAATTTGATAAAAAATAATAATAAGTGAAACATCTTTTTCAGTTTTGAAATGCTTTTTAACAGCTTCTAAGAATAATTTCGAGTGAGTATGACTTTATTTCGTCTTTCTGTTTGTTTGCCTGTTTCATTTATTTTTAATTTAAAATTATAATTTATTTTTATATACAATAATAATAATAAAAAAAAAAAAAATCAGTACTCAAAAACAGTTTATTCAAATAAATTTATTAATGTATAAGAAGTTTTCATATCTTAAAAAAAAAATATATATATATATTGTTATTGTATATCATGTACACATACTAATTAACTTACATACAAACGAACTATAAAACGGAAACCACATCAGTGTTATGATTTTTAGATTTTTCACAAATCAAAACGTGTAGACATGCTAAAAAACAGCGGATACAATTTTTTATGATGGGTGATGAAAAATAAGCTCAGTTTGAAAAAAATTTTATAGAAGGATTTTTTCTTTTTCTCTTTAATGGAGATTTCTTTAAAAAAATTAATACGACAAAATTTAAAAATACAATTGATTTACTTATACAATAAAATAATTTATTATTATGAAAAACTAATTTTTCTCTTTATTATCTATTAATAATTTGAAAGTAATAAACTGTTTAAGTTTTCGGTAAGTTAATTTTATTTTATATTTTACCTGATTTAATTGATATCACACAGGACAAAATAAATTATTAATCTGAAAAATTAATTTAAGCACAATGCTTCATATTAATGTTAATTTTATAGCTATTACTTAGTAAGAATCTTAAAAAGTAATAAAATCCTTTTTTTTCATTTAAATTTAATAAAATTAAAATTAAAATAATAATAATAATAATAATAAAAACTTTTCGTTCAAAGTTCATTGTAAGAAAATAAGCTCATTATTATTATTATATATTTATATTTCATATCCCGTTTTGAAGGTGATGAATTCGCAAAATAATAAGAATAATGTATAGAGAGTAGAACGGAAAAGAATAGTAGGGTATTTCGTAAATTAAGACAAATTTTTCTCATTAATATATATTAATAATTTGGAAGTAACTTAAAAGATAAATTTAATTACTTGAATTAATTAATTAAAAAACAATGGGGGTATCGGTTAACGACTTTCACTTGCTAATGCATATTAAAAAAAATCCCTTTTCGGCAAGCTTAAAGGCAAAGGTAGATTCCTTTACGTTAATGTTACAATTGTAAAGAAATTTTACATATGCATTAATACTTAGCCAATGACTTTGTTCCCACACATTGCATTATTTACGTCGCTATTCTGTTTTCAAGAAATTTAATCTTCAACTATAAAAGGATTTTATTCATTCTACTTACATTTTTTGGCTAAATTTATTGGTTTGTAAATGTTTCAATTTTTTTAAATTCAAGCTCATAATCATTCAACAAATAAAAGCCTTAAAGATATACAATCCCAGCAATGGTGAATCCCGGAGGGGGCTATTGGGCTACACCCCCCTCCCCACCCAATCTTAATCAAAATTATATTTTTTATTTAAAATCCATATAACTGTTGTTCAATTTCTTTCTTTTAAGAGAAAAAGTAATAGAAACGTGAAAATGCACTTGTGATCTTACTGGTTCTGGTAAGCCTGGCGTTGTTATGGTCAAGTCAAATACAGATAAGTGGTAGCGGTTTTCGGATAGTTATTTCATTGTAATTTTTATTGAATTATTGAAAGTTTTGTATTATGTTTTTGTGATTCTTATTGTCAGGTGAGTAAAAATTGTAAAGTGAAACTGTTTTGGTTCACATAAGCTGGAACATTAACATTAACATTAGTTAACATTTGACCATTTGGCACCGCTGAATTTCAATGTTAATTGTTATGAATTTAGTAAATTGTATGATTTGGCGAGATTTTGGTGACAAAACTTGCGATTTAGCAATGAAATTTGGCGGCAAAAGTTGATAGTTGACGACGAAATTTTTGACTTGGCGCCAAAATTTGGCGAGCTTGGAGATGGAGAGAGGCAGCTTTAGCGTCATTATGTTTTCTTTCCACGCGAAAACCTCATATCTCTTCACAGACCAATATCTTGTTTCGACAAGATAGAAATTCAAAGGAAGCTGTAACGTATTTCTCTCAATCGTAAATTTTAAATTCTTGCCTAAACTGACATTCTAAACTATTCATCACAAACGATATTTGTATTAAGATTGACGTATTATTTTAATTTTATATTTTTAAATGATTAATTAAAGCGTTTAACAAGGTTTTTAATTAACACACTTTTATTAACTTGATATGATGCAACTATTAATGTATGTAACGGAATTTTGCAATTCAATTTTCGACAACTTCTTGTCGTTCAAAAGACCTGAAATTCTGCACATGACTTTATAATCAATGACAATACTCTAGATACAAGTGTTTCCAGGCACTTTTCCCATCAGGGGCAGGTTTTAAGGGCAAACAAAAAATCTATACTTATACAAAACTATCGTATGTGACATAGGATTTGGATGTATTTGTATAATGTCGAGTGGCAACAATTATTATTATTATTTTTTTAATAAAGATTTAAAAGTATGTAATAGTTTTCTAACACCTTTATTAGTTCATTTTTCAATAAAAGAGTGTTCTTTATTTTATTTTTTTTAAATTGTATAATTTTATTTATCAAAATAAGGGAATTCGAGTAATGAAATACTTTAATTTAAATTTAAATTTTCATGAAAATAAACTTCAACGGAAAATTCATTAAAATCGTCCCTAGTTCATTTGTTAAAGGGATGCCTAAATGTCCGCAAATTTATTACCTTTTCTACCATGCCAGTTTAATTCGTTAAGCATCGATTTACAAGATTTTTTTTTTTTTTTTTTTTTACGATGACATTTATCTTTTACATTATAGCATCTATGTCATAAAGCTAAGTCTAAATCTGCTTAGCCCTAAGATATGTTGATTTTATTTACTTATTTTTTTTATTAACTTTTATTTTATTTGTTTAAAATCATGGATAAAATTTTATTTCATTTTTCTCAGTACATTGTTATAATTGTGACGTCATATTTTCTGTTAAATCATTTTTTTTTTTTTTTTAAATCAGATTATTATATTGTTTCAAAACATGATTAAAATTTTATTATATTTTCAGTGATCTTTTTTATTATCCTTTGCACGTGACGTAAGCATCACCTTATATTATTAAAATCTGTACGCGTGTGTCTGTGTGTGTGTGTGTGTGTGTCTGTGAGAAACGGCTTGACGCAGCAAAAGCTCCGCCGCTAACGGTCGCACTGACTTCGAATGGGTACCGATGGACAGAGAATTTATCGCAGATCTGGGTTATCTAATTTGCTGAACGATGCGACCCTAATTAGCGGAGATATTAATTAAAATTTCGACCATTGTCTAACGAAAAATGACCCAGAATTCATGATTAAATGCTTAAAAAGCGACATTTTTACGGAAAAAGTGGAAAAGAAATTAGAAATATCAGTCGTATTGTTACAAACAAGATACCATTGGAAAGGGCTTTTTTTTCTTAAACCGATGGTTTAAACGGCTTATCGATCGGAGAATTAGATTTTTTTAAAATTAACTAAACTATAAAAAAATATTGGCAACAAATCACAAGAATCTTAGCTTTGCAGACTTTTCGTCTACAGCAGTCTTCAACGGAAACACATCTGGTATTTAATGAAGTCACGTGTTTCGTACTGCGATTAAAAATTGCAATTTTCTATTTTCTTCAATTTTTCAAATTTTACACATTTTACTTAGTATACAATCTTAACACCACAAAACAAACTTGCAGTTTAAATTTCATCGATTTTGGTCAATTAACAAAAGATTTACATTTTAATTGCAAATTAAATTTTATCTTTACACGCCTCACATTTTATCTGTCGAAAGAGGATGTCAGTTTCAAAACGACACAAACACACTTGAGGTAATTTTTTTTTTTTTTTCAATTTACTTCCATTAACCGACTACAGTAGATAATGGAATTCGAAATTTCACCTGACTTGCATGTTTTGAGATCTCATGGCGCTGTAATAGTTTAAAATTTCAATATTTCAGATTCTAATTCTGTTTATTTTTTTTATTTATTTATTTATTTTTTAATACGTCATTCGATACACATTTTAAAGTATCTCAGCTACTAATTAAAATAATTTCATAAGTCATGCATCATTGGAAAGCTTTGTTGATTTGGGATCGAACAGTGGAATACAGAAATTTGTACCGCCAGATGGCGCTGTAATACATTCAAATTTCAATATTTCAATTTCTAATTATGATTAAATTATTTTTAATACGTCATTCGAAAGATATTTTAAAGTTCTTTTAAACTATCGAAAATTTTCACCAGATTTATACGTTTTGAGGTCTCCTGAATCAATTTTCTTTGTGGCGCTGTAATATTTTCAAATTTCAATATTTCAATTTCTAATTATGATTAAATTATTTTTAAAACATGATTCGAAAGATATTTTAAAGTTATTTTAAATTATCGAAAGTTTTCAACAGATTTTCACGTTTTTAGATGTCCTGAATTCGTTTTGTTTTGTATCTTAGCTACTAATTAAAATAATTTCATAAGTAATACATCATTGGAAAGCTTTTTTGAATTGGAATCGAACAGTGGAATACAGAAATTTGTACCGCCAGATGGCGCTGTAATATTTTCAAATTTCAATTTCTAATTATGATTAAATTATTTTTAATACATCATTCGAAATATATTTTAAAGTTCTTTTAAATTATCGAAAGTTTTCACCAGATTTACACGTTTTGAGGTGTCCTGAATCAAATTTCTTTTATGACGCTGTAATATTTTCAAATTTCAATATTTCAATTTCTAATTTGGTTTAATTATTTTTAATACATCATTCGAAAGATATTTTAAAGTTCTTTTATATCATTCAAAGATTTCAACAGATTTACACGTTTTGAGGCCTCCTGAATTCGTTTTCTTTTGTATCTCAGCTACTAATTAAAATAATTTCATAAGTAATACATCATTGGAAAGCTTTATTGAATTGGAATCGAACAGTGGAATACAGAAATTCGTACCGCCAGATGGCGCTGTAATATTTTCAAATTTCAATTTTTCAATTTCTAATTATGATTAAATTATTTTTAATACACCATTCGAAAGATATTTTAAAGTTCTTTTAAATTATCGAAGGTTTTCACCAGATTTACACGTTTTGAGGTGTCCTGAATAAAATTTCTTTTAAAGCGCTGTAATATGCGCAGAGCGCACGGGGCTGCGCTGCCGAAGGCAGTGGGGACCCGGTGCGAGTGTTTACCCGATGAGAAATGGTTTTTTTTTAGGGGGCACGGAGGGTCAGGGAAGGAATACGCGCGCGCAGCGCGTGTATCTATTGTGAAAAAAACAATTTCCACATATATCAAGTTAGCAGAGTTAGCAGTGCAGTGAAATGATAGTTGCTCAGCTCTAAAAGCTATAAAGAAGATAAATATATGTGGCATTCATTGAAGACAAAAGTTCAATTAAAACAGTTTATTAAAGTTGAAACAAAATGATGAATAACATTAAATCAGCTGAAACAATTTTAGAAAGGTTGCTGACGAGAGGTTAAATACCCTTAAAAATACTGCCATACTGAGTTCAAATAGAAAGCTACTTTTCACTAAACGAACAAGTCACAAAAACGTAATTTACAATCATAATAAAACTAAACAGTTTATAATTATATCGAAATACCAGCTCATGACTTTGAGCTAAACTGAAAAAACATAAAAGCTTAAAAGATTAAGGGCTTCAGAGCTTAAGAGACTGATTACATATTTCCTACCTCCTTTTTATAGTCACGAAACGGATTCAAAGTAACATCTACTAGATGCTGTAGAATAGGAACGCCTCCCATAACTATAGCAACACGACGCTGCGAGTCAGCCGCCATCTATGGGCTTAGCAAAGAGACTCTGCAGTTGAAAAAATATTACATCTCCTCGCTAAGTAGCGAAATGAACAATCCGTAAAAGGATTTAAACATATTTTTCTTTAAGTTAATTTTAATAAAATATGCTTTTAAATATGAGGTAAGTAATTAAAGTTATTTCAAAAGACTTAAACATAAATATATCAATAAGGAATATAATTTTTAACTAAAAGTAATTATCATTAAGCTTTTTAATTTTAATATATCTTTAACTCAAATGGCAGCATCAAAAGAGAAAAAAGCACTAAACGCTATAATTCATTTAATTAATAACTTAAACTTTAAAGGTTATAAAGTGAATTTAAATTATATTTAAGTAGTGAATGAATTTAAATTTAAATTTGAGAATCAACACGGAAAGGGTATAAATTTTACAACAAGGCCCCCCACCGTGTTGATTCGACAAACACAAACGTCAGCAATTACAATATAAACTTTATTAGAAAAGAAATAAAAAAAATCCCTTGAATATTTAGTGACTTGAGAGATTCACATATGTCTTCTACAGAATATACTTCACACAAAGCTAGAAGGCTTGTCAGTTATAAGATCAAGAGTCCACAAGTCCAACTCACAATCAAAAAAAAAGTAGCACTATCAATATTCTATACATATCTACTAAAAGAAAGAACAAGATATTAATACAGAGCAAATATGCACAGCATTTCAAGGAAACCTTGTTTTCCCCCATTCCCCATTGTCAAAATAAGAAAACGATGATATTCACAAATATATGAAACATTTACATAACATACACATAACCAATTACACGTAGCGCTACGAATTTCTCTCATACAAAAGTTAAACTAAACTATACATCACTACACAATGGAAAACGTAGGAAAAATCCACCAAGAAAATGCATACATATCCCTCTAAAAAACATTTTTCAATTTCAAAAAATTTTAAATATATATTATACGTTCAAAAATATTTAAATTTACTCTATATACATTTACTTAATAAATACCTTATTTACAAACTTAGACATATCACCTTTAGTAAGGGGCTTTGTGAAGGGATCGGCAAAGTTATCTTTAGTATTTACATATCTTAAATCAAACCGTTCCTCAAATAGCCATTCACGGATGAAAAATAACTTTACATTAATATGTTTGGATTTGTTATTCTCTATAGGAGACCTCGTAAAATTAATAGCTGCTTGGTTATCAGCAAAAAGTATTGGTGGTTCATATGAAATAGCAATTAATTTAAAATCAATACAATCTCGTAATATATTATCAAACCACATTAATTCTTTAACCCCGTCACACATGGATACAAATTCACTTTCCATGGTTGAAAGGCAAACACTTTTTTGCTTAAAGGTTTTCCAAGAAATAGGGCTATTATCCAAAAATAAAATTTGTCCCCCCATTGATACGAAGTCATCTCTATTCATCGCGAAATCAGCGTCAGAGAAAGCAGTTAAACATGGATTAAAACAATTCAAATTTAATTTCAAATCTCGAGTACACGAAACATACCCAAGTAATTTAATTAACCCATTCCAATGATTAAACCCCGGTGAATTTTGAAATTGACTGAATATATTAACTGCGTAGGCAATATCAGGTCGTGTCCTGTTTGCAATGAAAGATAAACATCCTAAGATATTCCGATATGGAAATTTAGACATTTCATCAATTTCATTTTGATTAGTAGGACAATCTTTTTTCGAATACTTAATGCCTTTTACAATAGGTAATGAGCAGAAAGGGATGTTAAACGACTTAAACCTGTCATACACTTCATTAATATATAATTCCTGAAAAATTTGTACTGAATCATTTTCATAATTAAATTCTACACCAAGTAATTTCTTGGTTTTACCTAAAATTTTTATATCAAATTTACATTTTAATAAATTAAGAATTTTATCTATTTGAAATTGATTTTTACCAAACAAAACTAAATCATCTACATAAACTAATAAAACAATATAATTTTCAAAATAATATGAACAATTACACCAGTTAAATTTATTAAACCCTAAATCTAATAGTACTTTATTTAACTCATAATACCAGAGCCGGCCACTTTGATGAAGGCCATATAACGCTTTGTCTAGTTTACAAACAAGATTTTCCCCCCCCTTTACAACATATCCTTTTGGCTGAGACATATAAATTTCTTCTTTTAAAGGTGCATAAAGATAAGCACATTTTATATCGCATTGAACATTATGCCATTTATAACATGAGACCAATAATGAAAAAAAGAAACGTATTACTGAGAAATTAACGACGGGTGAAAACGTCTCGTCATAAGTGTCCCCCTTTATCTGATGAAAGCCCTGGGCCACGAGCCTCGCTTTAAAGCGGGCAACGTTTCCTAGCTCATCTCTTTTAACGGCGTATACCCATCTATTTCCCAAAACTTTTTTCCCCTCCGGTAAATTAACCAGATGCCAAACTTTACGAGTTTTCATATTATTTATCTCATCATCCATGGCATTTTTCCATTCAATACATTCTGAAGATTTAACGGCCTGATTATATGTTTTAGGTATAGGGATAACTAGTCATGATTTTTTATGAGTTAAACTTGAAGTTGGGTTATCTGAGTTTTGCTGATCAACCACCCCCTCGAACTTATTACTACTAGAGAAATCAAAAAAATTAGAGTCAAAAATTAAATTATTTTTATCACAATATTGCTTGACATCGTTCATTGATCTCAATCTAGTTTTAGTGTTGTCCGGGTAATAGAAGATGTCAACTCTGTCACTCATTTTTCTGGGTACGGGTTTTCTATTCCAAGTAATTGAAGAAAGAGGTTTAAGAGAAGATTTATCTACAGGAGTTTCATCGACGGGCTCGTCACTAGAATCATCGGGCTCACCTCCGAAAACAATGTCAACAGGATCGGAAACTTGACAATCAACTGGACTTTCCGGAAGTAAGTCCAATTCCTCCAGTGAGGTGCCCATCACCGCTCCACTGCATTTACTAAATAGCTGATCAGAGAACGTTACGTTTATGGTTTCAACTATTTTATCCTCATCCTCCAACCAAATTTTATACCCCTTAGTCTTTAATGAATAACCTATTAGTACTCCCTTTTTAGCCTTAGGTTCAAGCTTATGGTCTCTATGCTGTTTTGGAATCCCTACATACGAAATTAACCCAAACGGCTTCAGGTGTCTTACGGATGGTTTAAACCCAGTATATAACTCAAAAGGAGTCTTAGTTTGTCCCCTATGGATTAAACGGTTCCAAGTGTACGCGAAACACAACATTGCATCGGGCCAGAAAGAAAAAGGCAAACCACTATCCGTGATAATAGCTCTAACACAATTTAAAGAAGTTTGATTAAACCGCTCACTTAACCCATTTTGCTCAGGTGTGAACGTGTTAGTTAATTCATGAACAACTCCATTTTTACTACAAAATGATTTGAAATTGTCATTTACAAATTCGGAACCATTGTCCGTACGAATAGCTTTCAATTTTTTATTCAAACTACGTTCTGCCCGTGCAATGTGTCTCTCGAATACACCAAAAACCTGAGACTTATCCTTTAAAGGATAAACAGCAACCCTTTTAGAAAATCCATCAATAATGGACAAAAAGAACCTTTCCCCATTTTTACCAGTTACTTTAATTGGGCCCCAGACGTCCATAAATACTTTCTCCAACGGTGATTTAACGCCATGAACATCGGATGATTTAAAAGACACACGGTTTTGTTTACTAATCCTACAAGGTTCACAAAAAAATTTCTTAAACTTAAGTTTAGGAAGGCCCCTCACCCCGTTCTTCTTGCTAGTATTTACAATAGTATCAGGACTTACATGCCCAAAACGAGCATGCCAATACCCAATTTCATTAACTTTTGCAAGAGAAGCTGAAGGATTTTCTGAGTGCCCCCCATTCACTTTACTCCCCTTTTTAACTTTAGAAACATTAGGATATAAATAGTAAACACCGTCTTTAATTTTAGCAGTAAAAATATGTCTTTTATCTTTACCGAACACCGACACTCGACCCTTACCGCCAGTGTATGTGGCACCGTTCACATCTAATTTAGGACCTGATATTAAATTTTTCCGTAACTTTGGGGAATATAACACATCTTTTAAATACAATACATTTTTACCAAAATCCAACTTAACAGTTCCTTTAGCAGTAATAGGAAAACTAATACCATCGATCGCGACAAAAAGCTCCTCTCCCTCCACAGGAGTATAATGCTCAAAAAGATCTAAATTTCTTAGAAAATGATTTGAAGCAGCAGTATCAAAAATAAAGCTGTCATCATCACTTAAATTACTAAAGTTAGCTTGAGCTATGTAGTAGGAGGGGGGAGACTTGCATTTGTCACGACCGTTGGAGTTATACTTTAAATTTCTAGGTTTAAATTTAACATTACTATTCAAAAAACAGTTTTTCTTAAAGTGGCCAATACGGCCACACTTAAAACAAGTTAAAGGCTTTTTACCTTTTTGCTGGATGTTCTGTATCTGAACACTGTTATTGGCATCTTTCTTAATATCACCCTCACGAAGCTGTAGACGCGATTCCTCCGCTGTTAACTCGGACACAATATTCTGGAACTTGAACTGGTCGTTCTTCCAACGCAACAAATATTGCACTGCAGATTCAAACTTGGATGGTAGGTGTTGCAAGAGCTGAAAACAGCAGTACACATCCTCCATAGCATGACCAATTTCACGCAGCTGGTCCAGTATTCTTGATAACCGGGTTACAAAAGAATTCACCGTTTCATTCTCAGACATTCTACAATTAATGAACTCTGTAAACAGTCCCATATGATGAGCTCTAGAGTCTGATATAAAGGTCTTCTTCAAAGTCTCCCAGGCATCAATAGCACAATCACAATTTTCAATAATGCTTCTGACTTCAGGCGATGTATTCAAATATATTGTTGATAATGCAACTCGACTACGAGATTTAAAATCCTCCACTTGTTTTGAAGTTATTCCGGCCTCAGCATCTTCAACAGGCAGTATTTCGTTCTTACATATTATATTCCAGCAGTTTCTTTCAATTAAAATAAATTTAATGTCCTTGACCCACGTAGTATAATTATTCATCCGTAATTTTTCAATCGTGGGGTTTAAACTTACTGCCATTTCAATTTCTTATCTTCAAACACTTAGAATGCCATAAAAACTATTATCAAAATTTTAATGCTATGAGCTGACAACGAGCCAAATCGCCCATAACCGCTTATTGTGAAAAAAACAATTTCCACATATATCAAGTTAGCAGAGTTAGCAGTGCAGTGAAATGATAGTTGCTCAGCTCTAAAAGCTATAAAGAAGATAAATATATGTGGCATTCATTGAAGACAAAAGTTCAATTAAAACAGTTTATTAAAGTTGAAACAAAATGATGAATAACATTAAATCAGCTGAAACAATTTTAGAAAGGTTGCTGACGAGAGGTTAAATACCCTTAAAAATACTGCCATACTGAGTTCAAATAGAAAGCTACTTTTCACTAAACGAACAAGTCACAAAAACGTAATTTACAATCATAATAAAACTAAACAGTTTATAATTATATCGAAATACCAGCTCATGACTTTGAGCTAAACTGAAAAAACATAAAAGCTTAAAAGATTAAGGGCTTCAGAGCTTAAGAGACTGATTACATATTTCCTACCTCCTTTTTATAGTCACGAAACGGATTCAAAGTAACATCTACTAGATGCTGTAGAATAGGAACGCCTCCCATAACTATAGCAACACGACGCTGCGAGTCAGCCGCCATCTATGGGCTTAGCAAAGAGACTCTGCAGTTGAAAAAATATTACATCTCCTCGCTAAGTAGCGAAATGAACAATCCGTAAAAGGATTTAAACATATTTTTCTTTAAGTTAATTTTAATAAAATATGCTTTTAAATATGAGGTAAGTAATTAAAGTTATTTCAAAAGACTTAAACATAAATATATCAATAAGGAATATAATTTTTAACTAAAAGTAATTATCATTAAGCTTTTTAATTTTAATATATCTTTAACTCAAATGGCAGCATCAAAAGAGAAAAAAGCACTAAACGCTATAATTCATTTAATTAATAACTTAAACTTTAAAGGTTATAAAGTGAATTTAAATTATATTTAAGTAGTGAATGAATTTAAATTTAAATTTGAGAATCAACACGGAAAGGGTATAAATTTTACAACAGTATCCCTTAAGTTGTGCGCGCGCACGCGACTGCGCTGCCGAAGGCTGTGGGGACCCAGTTCGAGATTCCGCCCTTTTGCGAGGTTCCACCCTTTTCCCGATTAGAAATGATTTTTTTTTTAGGGGGCACGAACGCTCAGGAAAGGAATACGCGCGCGCACGGGACTGCGCTGCCGAAGTCAGTGGGGACCCGGCCCGACTTTTTACCCAATCAGATATGATTTTTTTTTAAATTTCTTTTCTTAACACTAAAAGTTTCTGTTAGTGATTCATTAATTTTAGTGATTTATTTGAAAATACTGACCCGCTAGCGGGCGAAGCTCGCTAGTCAGATTATAAATTTCTGCAATGAAAGCTATAGAAAATGTCGGCTTCATCACAAGAAAAATCACTTTTTAACTTGTAACTTTTAAGCAATTGAAGTTATCGAAAAAGTTTAAATACAAATGTTGTTCTTTAGGGTGAGGTGGTAATTCGCCTTATTTGAAGTATTTTCCTATTTTCAATATTAAAGAAATTATGGGCAAATGAAAATTCCCACCCCCCACCATTTCCACCCCCTTTGAGCAGGATACCCCATCAACGAACTCGACCGAGATTTTTATTGTCCTGACAACATTTCCCGAGCTGGTTAAATTTAAATAAAAATTTCTCCAGTTATCGTGTTCACAATAAGGGAAAAAGCGTTACATATATATATATATATATATATAAACTTTTGAACGGAGGGCGGTTTTGGGTTCTAGGGGTCATGATCGGTGAAGATATGAAGAAATTTTCCAGAAGTCGTGTCATGAGAACCATTGCAATAGGTAGATCTCCTATAAGGAATCTACCCAGCAAAACTTATACTGGTGGGCTCGTTTTGGCCTACTGCTGGCATCCTGCACTTGCCATCAGTTGCCGGTTGCCCCATATAACTCCAGTAGCGGGCCGTTTGTGGCTGCCAGCTGTGATGGAAGCCTAAAGAAAAATGATCGGTGGCCCAGAAGTGGCATAAACACAGTTGGCCTTATGCAGGCTATCACCACACGGCCAACATCATGTTTTTCATGTTGTGGCCGCAAATTATTAGGCCATAACCAATTTGTATGCATAGAGGGCGCTGTGATTCTTTTTCTGTTGATTTGAAATTTCCTCGCTGTCCGCCATTTCATACGAAGTTCTTGTTCGTTGTTGTTGTCTGCGGGTGCGAGATTGAAAATCTCGTAAAAATAATATATGAGTAAGTAATTCAATTATTAATTTGTTTTTGTATTATTTTTTAAATACTATATTTTTTTAAATGTTTGACTCTAAAGCTATTGTTGTAACAAAAGGATTTCTAGAAATATATAACAAATATCCAGTTGACCCGTTTTAGTAAATTATGATAGCCGCTAACTTTCTAGTATTTTATTATTGTTATTATTATTTATTATTATTATTTATTGATTTTTTAATTTTTGACCAAAAAACTAGTATGATGTGGCACCACAAAACGTTCTTCTATATTTTTTATTATGCAAATTCGCGTAGTGCAAATAATTTGTTAAAATCATTTTCCTGAATGCATGCAAACGATTTTCATTTTAGAACAGTGTTTCTCAATAATAATAATAATAAAAATAATAAAATCAATTTTGTGCCAACTTCTGAAAAAATGCTTTCTTCTTCTTCTTGGTTTTTTTTTTTTTTGTTGTTGTTGTTTTTAGTAGTTTATAACTTTGCTTTAATTTTCCACAAATTTAATTCAGTCATTTACTTGAAAGTTATTGATGAGTTTTTTTTGAAAAATACCAGCATTGAAAATTTATCCCCTCATGGGGAAGGGCGAGCGATTCTTCAACTTATACAAAAAAATTTTCCTAGTTTGCTGTTAGTTATTTAAATATTTATTTTTTAATTCATAATACAAATTAAAAAAATAATTATCATTTATTTGAAATCATTTATACTGTGTCATATTGAAAATTACGAAGAAGTAGAGCCATGTGTTGAGTGAATGATCCACAAATGTAATCGGGAACGATTTTAATCAAGTTTGGTTAAATAACAAATTTGGTTAAATTTCGTCCATTGGTTCGTGAGATACAGCGTCCACAATTTTTTTTATACACACTTACAGAGTGAAATTTTCTAAAAATGGTCAAATCGAGTTCAGGAATCTCAAAACCCTCCATCACAGAAAATAATTTTCAAATGTAATTTCTATAAACTATTATAGGAAACGAAAAAAAAAAAAAAAAAAAAAAAAAAAAAAAAAAAAAAGTGGTAGCCATAACAAACTGTTTTATTTTATTTATTTATTAATTATTATTTTTTAAATGCAAGTGAGAAAAATAATTTCACTTTTACGAAACTGAAATACTTTCCCCCTCAATTTCCCGTAACGTATAAGAATATTTTTGAGCATCATTATTAAATGCACAACAAATATTTATTTTATCATTTTTGATCGGAACCATTTCTTATTGCATCTATCAAATTTATGTTGATCTGTATTTTAGCGTTGTATAAAGATTTTTACGTGCGCTGATAAGAAATGTCTCTTTGACTGTAATGTATCCAAATTATTTTATGAATTTTTATACTGAAACCATTTGGGTTACCTGTACAACTTTTTATGACAAGCGTCCTATAGTAAATCTCGAAAACCTGTATAACATATATGAGTTTTATGGTATTCTAAAAATATTTTTCAAATAGGTAATCGCGGATAAATTTATCAAATATTTACAGCTACAAAGACAAACGCACTCTCGTTTTTCTGCCTAATTCCGTTATCTCTTTACTCAACCGAACGATATATATATATTTTTTTCAGCTGAAGAATCTGCTTTCCAAACCTAATGAAAATTAATTGGCACAGGTCAAATGCTGAATATTCGCTTAAAGTTCAAATAACGTCATCTGTATAAAACTGCAAAATCATCTTTCGGTATGGCACGTGTCGGAAAATTATTCACTCAAGGACTTTGAAGAAGTTGGAGAGAGAGTAACTGGACTATCAACAACGCGAAAAAGTTCTTTGTGGCGGCCTGGTTAAGAGTGACAGCTGTGATAATTAATTCTAAATGAAGATAAACACAGAGAGAAAAAAAGGAAGCTGATTCATCTGCCCTGCTGTTTTAAAAAGAAGGGAAAAAAATTATCAACTGGGTACCATTTGATGTAGGAGAAAATAAAAATATTCAAGATTTTCTGGATACTTGAGAGTTATAATAAAAAAGCACCACAGAATTGGTGTTTAAAAGTAATAAGAATAACCACAATAAAATGTAAGAGCTCGCAACAATCGTTTCGGATGGAAAGAAAACATGATCCTTCATCAGGCAAACGAAGTAGGCACGAGTGCGGCAAACAAAGCGCAAGCGTTACTGCCTCCGTTTTGTTTGCAAAATTTTATGGTGTTTATTCAAAGTATTGTACATGTTACTTGAGAGTATACTCCAATTTCTTAAGAAATCGCACCCTCGGGCGGCGTAACCTAGTTATTAACTAAAAGGACGTTCGGAATGGAGATGTCCGTTTTCTTATTGCCGAAAAAAAAAAAAAAAAAGATGCATCAGATCTTTTAGGTTGAAATAATAACACATCCCTTCGTGAGTTTAACAAAAAGCACGATTGCAGCAAATTACTTTTGCTGCACTCGTGCCCACTTTTTTCGCCTGATGAAGGGTCTTCGTGCTATTTCAACCGGAAACAATTGCTGCAATTTTTTATTATTTATTTATTATTATTATTTTTTTTTTTTTAGTTTATGGTGCTTTTTACAATGCTCACTTTATAACAATTTTTGTATCAATAATTTATAATTTTCACATGTAAAGTTACATTTATTTATATCAAATAGCGTAACAAAGTTAAACATATTGAAATTTGAACACTTAAAAAAAAAAAAAAAAAAAAAAAAAAAAAAAAAACATAATCTCCTTTATTCCAAAAAATGTAATATAGAGAAACATTTGCACTGAAAACAAAAAATTAAATTTTTATCATAAGGAAAATGGATCAACTGACTATTTCCTATATGCTGCACTAGAAATCCTGAATTTACAACCATAGTGTATGAATAAAATACTTGTCAATAGTATTTAAAAATGAATATGTACAAAATCAAATTAAATATTGGATGCATAGAAAAAAACTGGCTGCTACTTCATCAGAAGAAAGAGAGAGGAAAAAAAAAGAAAGAAAAAGAAAAAAAAAGCACGAATAAAATTAAGGGTGTCACCAATAAAATAAATATATTAGCTATAACTAAATCACTGCTGGCCTATTAACGGCCCTCTTCACTTACCGTCTCCGGAAGTCCGAGGCAATGTTATTCTATGGGAAATTTTCTTTACAAATAACTTATTAACTAATACATATTTTTAAATTCTGCTTTCACATTCAGAAAATTCCCAACTGTTAAATTGACGGACCTTTTTAAAATGCATTTTTTTTAATTTTTAATATTTTATTTTGAATTTGCAAAATGAAAAATTTCACACATTAAAAATTCGTATTTTGCAGCTTCAAAATAAAATATAAAAAAATAAAAAAATATTTTTTTTAAAAAAGGTCCGTCAATTTAACAGTTGGGAATTTTCAGAATATGAAAACAGAATTTAAAAATATGTATTAGTTAATAAGTTATTTGTAAAGAAAATTTCCCATAGAATAACATTGGCTTCGGCTTCCGGCGACGATGAGTGAAGCGGGCCTTTAATGGGAAATATAAAGGACCAATGAAGACTGCCGGCAGTAATATAATTTTTTATGTTTGCCACAACTGGCCCACTGCAGGCTTCCAGCAATAACATAGAAAAATTATGTTTGCCATCAGGTAGCCCAACACTGGCCCACTAACAATTTCCAACCTTATGTCGGTTACCAACAGTGGCCCATTACCTATTTTCATCATACTGCTAGCTGCCAGCAGCGATCCATTCACTGGCCCACTAACTTATTTTTAACTTACTGCAGGCTGCCAACAGTGGATCGATTGAATATGGCCTACTGACGGCCGGCGTAACATATTCCCTGCGGCAACGTTAACTTTTGCCACCGACGGGCCAGCTGCAGCTACTGCTGGCAACCAGCACTTGGCCTCATGCTGGCCGTCATCTGAGGTTTTGCTGGGTACCTAATACGAAAATAATAATAGCACCATTTTCATTTTCGCTACATCTTATGTACTTGATTTCATTTGTCCTTTCAAAGGAAAATTAAGCGACTAAATATTACTATTATTTCCCGGAGACTTTTTTAAAAGTCACCGAAAAGAATGTTCTTCGAAAGAAAAAAAAAATGTCTACAGAAAAAAGTCAATAAAATAAATAACTAAATTAATATGCGTTTTCAGTCGTGTAACGCATTTCAAAAGATTCTAAGAAAATTGAGAGAAGATAAGGATTCCCTTTCGTCTTTCTGTTTGTTTGTCTATTATCTCCATGATCACGCGCTAATATTTATTAAATGACTTCAAGCGCGTATATACTTTTCACGTTTTCCATGGCATGGCATAGTCTTCGTTAAAAATGGTATAATTTTTGTAACTTATGTGTGTATAGGAATTTGCAAAATATTTCTTATGTATTAAAGTTTACGAACGATTTTTTTTTTTTTTTTTTTTTTTTTTTTTTTTAAGCATACTTTAATATTTGATATAGAACATAACATAGGAAACACCATTTGCATTTTTTTGCAGTTTGTAAAAAAGAGCCTGTGATTTTTGTGTTCTAAAAACACTCAGCATAAAGATTTTAAATGCATTTTAAAAGGTAATACTTAGAAAATTAAGACAAATAAGAATAACACGAAATATTTATTTAGTAATATAGGGCATACCTTCCTCCATAGGACTGAAATGAAACTACAAGAGTAGAAGTATAATCGAAATTTTAGTAAACAATTTTTAGTCTTACAAGTCTTACTTTACGCAACATTATTATATAAAATAACAATGAATGTTATTAGTTTTAAAAATTTCAAAAGTACAAATTACATTAAGAATATACATGTACCACTTTCGTCTAGAAAGGATAAATAGCCATTTTATGAATTTTTAAACAAGAACTCTAGATTTCTGTATTATGCATATAAGGCAAACTAATAAACTGAATAGATGAAATAATGGAGAAATTCTAATTTATACTTTTCAAGATGGTAAAACGATACATTTATATTATGAATGCATTGTATCGCTAGAAATTCTCACTTTAATTTCTAGAATTGATTAGTAAATTCTAATTATAGTTACTAAAACTCGCCTCTAGCGTACTTGCCAACCATCTCATTAATAACCGTACAATTGTTAACGCCCCCAGAAAAAACGCCCCTTTTCTCATACCAGTACATTTTTAGAGTAATTCTCTCCAAATGTTGTTACGATTAAATAAGATTAAAATTACTCTAAAAAATTATTGGTGTGAAAAAAAGGGCGGGTACTAAAAATTGTACAGTTCATAATGAGATGGTTGGCAAGTATGCCTCTAGTGTTCGCATTTTATTTGCAAAGTTAAATAAGTTTAACCACGATAATATAGGAAAACGTTCTACAATAGGGTGTGTAAAACGGGCTAGGAAAAGAAACTAGAATTTGTAATGAATGACATAGAGCTATTTTACTGGAGCCGCAATTTTTTTTCTAGACCACATTTTATTTATTTATTTATTTTTTTTTTTTTTCAGTGTAAACTATAGTGACACTTTTGAGTGCTTTCTTCGTCTATAGAATAAAACTTTTTGCTGTGTGTTACGACATTTTATTTATTTATTTGACTAATTAAAATGCAAATAAAATTATTTATTACTAGTTTATAAGTCTGACTTTGCTGATGTTATAGAACTTTGCCTGCTATGTACAACTAAACCCTTGAATTATTTTACTTGTGACTCCATCTTTGTGACTCTAAACGCATCATCCTATGAGTAATGTTTGTTTTTTATGGTTGTTTTCTATTTGATTATCTGATTCTTTAAACTAAATAGTTTATTGAATTTTATTCTTCATTTTTAATTTCAGTAAAAGCCTTATACAATAGGGTTAGGGTGAACCGTTAACAATTTGCTGTTAAAGCTGCAAACGAAAGAAATCGTACATTGGTGCTCATCTGGGAAAAAGATCACGCCTGACGCTTTTCACAGTTCTGAGCTTTACCTAATTGAAAAAATAATAGGTAATCGATGTCATTTGTCATATGGGAAAACTGGGCATTAATAAATTTTATTTTTTATGTTTATACTTACAGAAAGGAAGAAATTTATCCATATTTGCAAAACAATAATTCGACTTTTCATTCTGATGAAGGGTTCATTATTGTTAAATTTTTAATGTTATTTTTTCACTTGAATTTTGTTCTTCTTTTCTTTTCTTTGCTAACAGAACTTAAGCCCCGTTCACATGAGCAGTTTCAACCCGGGTCGTACCCGCGTCAGTCTCTGCGGAGCTGTTCACATTCTTCCTTCCCGCGTAAAAGGAGGGTTAGACCAGGGTCATAATCAACCCCGCATTATACTAGGGATAGTGCGGGGTTGACCCGCGAATTACCCAGAATTCTTTTCGCTTGTTTCTGTTTCAGTTTTCCACAGCGAATTGCGCGCTATGTTCAAGAGATAAACTGCGTTCTTTTTTATTTATTTTATTTTATTTTTGTATGCGTGTGTATTGCTCTCTGAAGTTAATTTAAGAATAATAATACTAGCGGAAGGAATTTAAAATAATGCGTGGATATTATATAAATGAAAAATATAAAACAGACACGATGTTTTATACTTTTCTTTATTCGTTTTTAATTGAATTTTCTAAAATTCTTAGTAAACTAAAATATAGTAAATTAATACTGTTTTACAATATATATATATATATATATATATATATATATATATATATATATATATATATATATATATATATATATATATATTTTGTAGTATAAAAGTTATTTAAGGAAAAGGTTGACATATTTTTTTCCCTTTGTAAATAACTTTTTAGAATTATAAAAATTTTGTATGCATATGCATTAGAATATAACAATATTAAGTATAAAAATTTCTCAAAAACTATTTAAATTCAATAAAATTAAATTAAAAATTTATATATTTTTTAAATATTAATCCGGCTGAACAATTTTTAACTTTTTCTCTTGATTTTATATTATTATAATTTATTTGACAATATATTCTAAACATGTTTGAATATTGCTTTCGCTATTAAATGATAAATTAATTTTTAAAAGGGTTTTTATGTTTGAATATTAAATTTTTTCATTTAATTTTCAGCATTCAAACAATATATATATATATAAATATTTTTAAGAAATTAATTTATCAGTCAATCTTTAATATATATATATATATATATGTATATATATATAAAAGATTTTACTTACTAATGAATCTACAAAGTAATAACCAAATGTATTTATACAAAAATATTGCTGAATTGCTGTAATATTTAAAATCCATTGTCCACACTAGAGCCTGAACTGGGTGGAATGCCCTTTAAGGAGACTTTCAAAGGGATACTTGCTCATACTCATGGGAGTTTTAGGGAAAACGACGGAAAACTATTAAGATGAGACCGATGGTGGTTCGAACCCGATACCCATATTTATTCGCCTAATAATATGGCCAATACATTGATTTTTTTTTTTTTTTTTTTTTTTTTTTTTTTTTTGGGGGGGGGGGGTTAATAAGAGTTATAAGAAGTATATATTTTTTTTCCGGGTGGGAGGAAGAGAGGCATTTTTAATTATATAAACAGAACAAATTTATAATATCTATACCTTGAGTTCACGTATAAATTTAACTTTAGAAGTGGGTTAGAAATAGATAAACTATTTGGGAATATATTTGAATAATATATATATTTCATAATCGGTTTAATATTTTACCATATTAGAAATTTCATTGAAATTTTTCTTTTATAGATAATTGCATCCCATTGCTACTGTTCTTACATATATGAAAAAATTTATCGGGATATTTAATCACAAAAAAGAAAGAAAAAAAAATCAAGCGGTGGTGTGAGCATTAATGCTGATTCATATTACAAGGGTTCTAGACCTAGGTGGAATGCCCTCGACGAAATTATTTTAAGAGGTTCGGATTATTTAAGAGGTTCCGTGATTTTTTTTTATTGAATTTTGGTTTTAATACTTTAGGTTACAGAATATTTTTAATTATAAAAGGAGTTTTAATAATAAAATATATGCACAAAAGTTTAATTTATAGATTTTATTACAGATGCACAAGAATACTTTTTTTTTCATTTATTTTATTATTTAATGCATTTAGATTTAGTTATAATTATAATACATAATTTGTTCTAACTAATTTAAAATCAAAGTATCGTAAAGTTAATTATATTAGTATTTCAACTGACATTTATAAGTTTAATTGTAATAACAATAATATAAATAAAACTAGTTTCAAAACTTATTTTATTTCCCGATCCTATTTGCATCTTAATATTCAAAATAATATTAATAATTAAATTTCTAATACATAGCCATTTTTCTACTCCATATAAAAAAGATACTGAAATTTCCTGTTTAAAAAACTAAATTTAAAATGATTTGTTTGTAACATTAAATTTGTATTAACAACTTAATATAAAATTAAATATTAATAATGAAGAATAATATAAAATACATAATCCTAAAACTTAATAATGTATGTAATCCTTTTATTCTCAGCTGCTGTCAAACATGAAATTCACCTTTAATAATCCCTTTATTCTATTTTCACCTCTGACAATATCGTTTCGCTTTCTCTTTCATCCGAACTCATGCAACAGCCAATCAGAATTCAAAAAACGTATGACGCTGCTACAGTGATTTTTAACCAGGGGCTCTAGAACCAGCTCATCGAAATGCACTCGTTATCGGAATTTCTCCGATGTGACGTCACATTCCGATAGCCTTCCTTATTTCGCTAGAACGAACTCATCGAATTGCTTTCATTATCGGAATTGTCAGGCGGAATCGTTTTCTGAAATTTCGACTGGTCTTTTCCGAGTGAAATCGTCGTGAGATAAACAAATCACGGTTCCAATGGCGTCCATCTTGGCATTAGGTGTTATTCAAGAAAATGAAATATATTTTAATCTTAAAAAATAAATAAGTTAAATGAAAATTGTAATATATATATATTGGTAACTAAACTTCTTATTTAAAAAGTATGAAGAATAACATGTCTTAATATTTAAAGTTATTGAAAATTAATTAAATATTATAAAAAAAATATAAATACCCACATATATATATATATTTTGTAATTAAAATTTTTATTAATCATGTCTAATATTAATAGCATATCTATTAAGAATAACAAGTATTAATATTTAAAGTTATTAAAGATTAATTGAGTTTAATGAAAACTGCAATTATATATATATATATATATATATATATATATATATATATATATATATATAAACTAAAAATCTTATTTAAAGTATGTTTATGAATGATACAAGTCCCTGTACATAAAACATTAACAAAGCTTAAAGGAAATTATGATAAATATTTATTTTCCCTGGAACTAAAATTTTTCCTTTTACATTTTATTATAATTGAATTAAGTAAGTTTGAGACACAGTACGTCAATTTTACATTCACTTGTAAAACTTCATTTGTAGCTATATAATAGTATCTATCTCTCATATCTTAGAAAGGGAAAAGTAAGTGAATGTAATTTTTTAAATTTAATAATTGATTTTTACAATCTAAATTAGACATATTATGTAAATTCACTTACAAAATGAAAATTAATTTTAAGACGGTTTTACTTTTTCTTACTTTGACGAAAGATAATTTTTTACTATGCTTAAAGATTTAAAATTACACAGCATATTTTATTGTATATTGTAAATTCTAAAAGAAATTTTAGAAACAGTACATACAAACATGCAAATTAAAAAAAAATAATAATAATAAAATACTATTAGGTTTGCTTTAACACATGTAAATACAATAAATCAATTATACTAATATATGTACACAAAAATTTTATTTAAGGAAATTTAAACGAAAATGTTAATATTTGTGCATATATGTAATAAAGAAACATTACCATAACTATAAAGTTAATACAGATTAGACAGAAAAAAAAATATATATTACCTATATACATCCAAAGCTCTTACATCCATAGTAAATTCGTCGTTCACTAAATAACAAATGCTAGCAGCTAACACTTCAAGGCAAAAAATCATTTACATTTATTGCCTTAAAATGCTAGCAACTGGCAAAAGGTGAAGTTCTGTAGTAACACGGGTTTGATATTTAGAAAATACATACGGTATTTACAAAAAATAAATGGGGATAAATACTATTTTCTTATTAAATAAAGCTAAAACGCACATTCACAACCACACAAGCAGAGGCAGCCATCTTTGTTTATCTAAAATATCCAAATGAAATCTCGCGGCGAGGGTGAAATTATCCTTGTCTGTGATTGGTCAACTTAATCCGATTTCGAAAACAGCCCTTTCTCTTTGGGAGAAGTTTCGACTCACCTTTACGAGGAGTTGGTGCTAGGGTATAAAACGCATATCGGGATGATTTTAGTGAAATCTGACGTTTCCGATAATGAAAACTTTCCGCGTCGAGTTCATTTCACTAGCGTCTAGTCGGCGACGAGCAACTCTCACACTTTCCTTCAGATTTCGCGCATGCTTCGTATGTCGGTGCTGAATTTTATCTATGTTTATTGGATGTGTTTATTTCCTATTTTCATCCAAGAGCTTCTTTGGTAGTGCTGCCATCTGATGGTCGATATAACTATTTAAAATATTTTCCATATCAAATCAAACAAGATTTTAAATTTTCAACCTTCTAAGATTTCAACAGGAATTCTGGGAATCATTCTCATTAACGTTATAAAATCATTATAACGTTATAATTTTTATATCTCGTTGGGTATTCGTGTAATTAATTTTTTAATTAAAAAAAATAATAATAATAATAACGTTAATGTTTGGTTTGTGTAGACTTAAATTCCCAAGTTCTATTAGTTTGAGACCTCATTTTAAAGAGAATTTCATGGAGTTTATTTTAACACGCAGGTTACCTATACTTGTTATTATTATTTTTTTTTTAACTTACATATTTATACTAAGTTGGCTTTTTTTTTTTTAAGTTTCAAAAATGTCTTTTATTATATCATTAGCTGCACATTTTAAAATTTGTAGAGTGGAATGCAATGGATTACTGCAAAAATCCCATTATTTTTTAATAGTTGCAATAAGCCTTTTACTATAACTCCTGATCTCATTGTTATCCTTTTTACTTCCTTATGCAAATTATAAGGAAGTATTGTAATGGTATTATAATAGTTATGATATATATATTAAAAAATAAATAAATAAATAAATAAAATAGCAACATTTTTTTTTTTTTTTTTTTTAATGGAACGATTTTTGGATCGTTCCCTGTTAAGTAAACTAATTATTCATCCTGACCATTTTAGATTTCAACAAGAATTACAGTATTTATTCTCTTTAACAATAAAAAATGATTATAAAAACATTGTTATTATATTTGTTTAAGATTTCAGGTAATAAATTTTTTTTAATCTCGAAAAATCTTTTTTTTTTTTTTTTTTTTTTAACTTTTATAAGGGCCCCACCACTGAATTATTTTCAATTTGAAAATTGATTATCTAATTAACACTCGAATCGCCATAATGCACATTCAATAGAAAACAACTAGCATTTAGATTAGCCATAGGGAAAATAAAGTTATTTTTTATATAGTAAATTACACGTCAATTAAATAATTTATATATCGCAGAATAGGAGACATTTTGTAATAGAATAAATATCTTATTCAAAACTTTTAACATATGATTTTACCTGGGGCATTTGAAATCAACAAGGAAATTTTCTAAGCATAGAATGTTTTCTGTCAAGCACACATAATGAGGAGCAAAGGAGGGGGGGGGGTAATTTTCTCACTTTTTATATTATTAATGGCAAGTTTGTTTAGTGCTCCTTAAAATTTACAACAGCCACATTTTCTTATCTATATACTAAATCCAAAAGCGAGGTATCCTGATTTTGAATTACCAAATAAAAAAAAAAGCAGTCTTAGAATATACCCAGGCAGTTTTTTCTTTTTTTTAACAATTTATTATTTTTGATTTACAAATTTCATGCAAAATGTTCCCTCCATTGAAGGATTGTGAATTAATTTATTAAAGTGCAAAAGTGCTAGAATGTTTATAAAATCAAGAAGACATTAAAAATTTTAATATCTGAATACTGAAAAATGTTGAAATAATTCTAATAGTGAGAGTATGCTTTCTTTTTATGGGGTTGTACGATTAAAATTTTGTAGCAAGTTTAGTTTGGAAAAGCTATAAAACTTGTAATATTATTTAAAATATTAATATAAATTCTGTAATTAATTATACTTAAGAAAAAAATTATACTTTAGGATTATGTAATGGAATATTACAATTAAGAGTATAATTTTTAATTAAGTCTCTTCATATAAATATTTTCACTGCTAGTCAGACAGATCCCACTATTTCTTTCAGATAGCAATTGTGCGTTGTCATCATTTATTGTATTACTAAATGAATGTGCAAACATTTTTATTTAAAACATATAAAGCTGAAAGTTTGTTATTGTATCTGTCCAGAATTATTAGATTTTATCAAAAATTGCTACACTTATTAATAAGGACAAAATGTAACTAATGCTTTTTAGTTCAATCGGATAACTGATTAAAAAGATATTGAGGAAAGACTTAATTTTAAATTTAAAATTATTTAAAAGAAAAAAAATATATATATTGACGACAAAAATAAATTAGTGGATATATTTCTTTTTATGTTATCGTTTTGAAAATCATTATCCAGTGGTCGGTTCAGATCGTTAATATCGTTAGTGATTCGAGAATTATATTCCAGTTCCACTTCGTTTTGAAAATCGTTATCCATTCATCCATTGCTCCGGTTCAAGTCGTCAACGGTTGAAAAAGGAACTGTTGGCCCTGAAAAGGGCCGTTTTGCTACATGCATAGCAGAAAACATAAACAGAACTCGAAGTGAGGCAAAAATACAACAGCGAATCTTGAAAATAAACATAAACAGAATTCAGCGCCGGCATATGACGCATGCGCGAATCTGCAGGAAAGTGTGCTAGTTGCTCGTCGCTGGCTAGATGCTAGTGTTCATTTCGATGGGTTCGTTCTAGCAGCCCAGGGCCTCTAGAACAAGCTCATCGAAATGCACTCGTTATCGGAATTTCTCCGATGTGACGTCACATTCCGATAGCCTTTCTTATTTCGCTAAAACGAACTCATCGAATTGCTTTCATTATCGGAATTGTCAGGCGGAATCGTTTTCTGAAATTTCGACTGGTCTTTTCCGAATGAAATCGTCGTGAGATAAACAAATCACTGTTCCAATGGCGTCCATCTTGGCATTAGGTGTTATTCAAGAAAATGAAATATATTTAAATCTTAAAAAATAATTAATTTAAATGAAAATTGTAATATATATATATGTTGGTAACTAAACTTCTTATTTAAAAAGTATGAAGAATAACATGTCTTAATATTTAAAGTTATTGAAAATTAATTAAATATTATAAAAAAAATATAAATACCCATATATATATATATTTTGTAATTAAAATTCTTATTAATCATGTCTAATATTAATAGCATATCTATTAAGAATAACAAGCATTAATATTTAAAGTTATTAAAGATTAATTGAGTTTAATGAAAACTGCAATTATATATATATATATATATATATAAACTAAAAATCTTATTTAAAGTATGTTTATGAATGATACAAGTCCCTGTACATAAAACATTAATAAAGCTTAAAGGAAATTATGATAAATACTTATTTTCCCTGGAACTAAAGTTTTTCCTTTTACATTTTATTATAATTGAATTAAGTAAGTTTGAGACACAGCACGTCAATTCTACATTCACTTGCAAAACTTCATTTGTAGCTATATAATAGTATCTCTCTCCTATCTTAGAAAGGGAAAAGTAAGTGAATGTAATTTTTTTAATTTAATAATTGATTTTTACAATCTAAATTAGACATATTATGTAAATTCACTTACAAAATGAAAATTAATTTTAAGACGGTTTTACTTTTTCTTACTTTGACGAAAGATAATTTTTTACTATGCTTAAAGATTTAAAATTACACAGCATATTTTATTGTATATTGTAAATTCTAAAAGAAATTTTAGAAACATTACATACAAACATGCAAATTAAAAAATAATAATAATAATAAAATACTATTAGGTTTGCTTTAACACATGTAAATACAATAAATCAATTATACTAATATATGTACACAAAAATTTTAATTAAGGAAATTTAAACGAAAATGTTAATATTTGTGCATATATGTAATAAAGAAACATTACCATAACTATAAAGTTAATACAGATTAGACAGAAAAAAATATATATATTACCTATATACATCCAAAGCTCTTACATCCATAGTAAATTGGTCGTTCACTAAATAACAAATGCTAGCAGCTAACACTTCAAGGCAAAAAATCACTTACATTTATTGCCTTAAAATGCTAGCAACTGGCAAAAGGTGAAGTTCGGTAGTAACACGGGTTTGATATTTAGAAAATACATACGGTATTTACAAAAAATAAATGGGGATAAATACTCTTTTCTTATTAAATAAAGCTAAAACGCACATTCACAACCACACAAGCAGAGGCAGCCATCTTTGTTTATCTAAAATATCCAAATGAAATCTCGCGGCGAGGGTGAAATTATCCTTGTCTGTGATTGGTCAACTTAATCCGATTTCGAAAACAGCCCTTTCTCTCTGGGAGAAGTTTCGACTCACCTTTACGAGGAGTTGGTGCTAGGGTATAAAACGCATATCGGGATGATTTTAGTGAAATCTGACGTTTCCGATAATGAAAACTTTCCGCGTCGAGTTCATTCCGATGGGTTCGTTCTAGCAGCCCAGGGTTGATAGTGTGAACAGCCTAAAATGTTGACTCTGTAAAAACCCGCTTTTCAAATTCCCGGGTCGTTTTGACACGGGTTGAAGTTGCCTCATGTG